>JAAZTK010000475.1:0-20632 GCA_036507255.1 Megalothorax incertus
TGCAGATCCAGACCCCAATAATGTTTATTTTAACCAGAGTTGGTTTAATCGGAATTTAGAATGATTTGGATTTAATTTATTCATTTTTCTTTTTTTCAGGCTGCGCGTTCATTACGTTCTACACTCGGAAATCAGCTTTGGACGTAAGACTTTAAATTTCAATATGTTTTAAAATTGATTTCTCATGCTTTATTTCTGAATTACAGGCTCAGAACGCGCTGCACAATATAAAGACTCTACCAGGGGTAAGTTAGAATGGCCCGATCTCTATTTGTTCCCATTAGGAAGCTCTAGGACTAGAATTTCCTTTTAATTCCTCATTTGCATCGGGGAGCTAGACCTAGACACACGGGAGGATTCCTGAGTCTGAGGATAGTCATTAGTTTTCGACTTGCTTGAAAGTAGCAAACTAATAGACAGACCTGGGAGAATTATCAAGGATCCGCGCTAGTTCGTCGAGAGAACAAAGTGACTTTTCTAGTTCGCCCTGGGTAAATTCCCATCGAGTGTTTTACTAGCGTCCAGCTGTTATAAAAGAAAGTGTTTTCCAGAGAGTCATTGAATGTGTTTTTCATTGGATAGAAGTGTGAAAGTTCATTAAAAGAAAGTCTAAAGGATTCTAAGTATAGTAGAACTCCTGCTGTTTTTATAATGGAGATAAATGGAGGATCAGTATACTAGGGCAAGGGCTTACGGGAGAGTTTTAAGGATCGCAATAAAGCGCCGAATTTCATTGCATTTCACTGGGGGAATTAATTTGCATACTTGTAGGCTTGTAGCAAAAGGATATTGTAGCGGAGATAAACAAAAGTAAATGAAAAAGGGTAATCTTTTTATTGAACCAGCCCTAAATGCCCTCTTTACGATTTATCTTAATAATTAGGTGTAGCTCCTGTGAGCCTTTGGATTATTGAACCCCATTTGAAAAATAGGCAGTGAATTTTTCATTATTTTTGGCTTTTAATTAAAATCCCCAACAGAGTTCCTCCTATTAGAAATGTAGAAAGTTAAATCCCGTTGAAAAGCTCGTCAGACAGAACGGGTCGAATTGAATTCCTCCGTGGAATGAAAAAAATTGGCTCAATTTGGCTATGGCCTTCGTGAAGGATCGAATGATTTTGATGGGGGAAATTCGATCGGAAGTGAAAAGCTCAAGCCGTAATATAGATTGAGTTGCTAAAAGGGTTGTAAAGAGTTAAAAGGGAGCAAATGAATTTTTCTGAGGCGGCCGACGGCTCGTTTCTCGTAAGCAATTAAATCTTCTCCTCCTCCTCCATATCCTCCGGGTTGTAGATCCATCTGGTCTTACTCATGTGTCTGATCTTGACTTTGGCACGGTCCAAACTAAACAGCTCGAGAGTTTTTCTCGCTCCCAAATGCTGTGTAGATCTGGTTGCTCTCAATACTTATTCAATACCTTTTTACACGGACATGATTTCTTATATAGGCCGTAGGATGAGCCATATAGAAAAATGCATAATGCATGGAGATCTTATTTATAACTGTATTTACGACCGTAGGGTTTTAAATAGGGGTTAGGTAGAGAGCAGCAGAGTTTGGTGTTTCATACCTACTAAAAGCATTTTTCAGGAAGAAGAAGATTTTTACAAGTTTATTTGAAGACTAAAAGCGAACGAGTCGAGCTTTTCATCAGAGTTCCGTGAGTCTCGAGGTTGTGTGTTGCGTGTTGAAAGTAATTTCTTTCTTGGATCTCAGGTCTGATCGAGATTTTTCAATTTGCTTCGATCTCCACCCGCGTAAGAAAGAAAGAAAGGATTGGAGTTTAAGGAGGGATAGGAGGATTAGGTGAGATAGGAAAGAAAGTAAGTGAATTTAAGTGAAAGAGTTGTGATCGTGCCTGGATCGGGGGTAGAGCTGAGAACCTGATTTTTCCACGGAGGAGGAGGAGGAGTTTTCTGATCAGCCTTTGAGATTGGATTTCAAATTGGATCAGAGCGATCCAATTCAGAGAGTTACTGATCCGGTTCCTTTCCCAACTTTGTCTTCTTCTTCCCCGAGTTTTATAAAAAAAGAGTCACTTTGAAGGTGTGGATCGTGTATTGAGACTTTACTTTTTCTTAAGAAGAGATTTTAGATTTGGGGAGACAATGACGGATTTAAACTACTTGGTTTTGACAAGGGATTTATCATAAAAGGTAGATCGGATAACTTTGTAGCGGCCCCCCGACACAAATAGAACAAAATGATTGATCGAGTCTAGATTTTCTTGGAGCTATGAATTTCATTGCAAGTTTTTGATTAGAATTGCAAAATTTAATTGTCTTTTGAATTTATGGAGGAGGCTCTGTGACAAGCTCTTGAGAACTCTCCATTAGGAAGAATAATGTGGAAATGGATTTGCAATTTATAATGGATTTTTTTACTTGGCATTTTTACAGATGAATCATCCAATACAAATGAAACCTGCCGACAAGTAAGTTCCCCTAACTCTTTGCATTCTAAAAACATTTGGACTAATTCTTCTTTTTTTGCCTTATAGCGAGAACAGATATGGTAAGGGCGTACCTATTTAGTTAAACACGGGTAAAATATTCATGGGGAATATAAGATAGTATTTGAACAAGGGATTGTGCAACTCTGCAATTTATTTTTACTTTTGCAAACCCCATTTATTTACATAACCCGAATCGGCGAAAGATAAACCCAATACAATTGAAAGCAAATAAGAGCCTAAAGAGGGCTGAAGAAGGGCTCAAAGCGGCTTTGATAATCCATTTATGATTAATATTGATTTTTCTCAATATATTGTATTGCAGAAAGGAAACTATTCATCGGAATGCTTAGCAAGAAATGTAATGGTAAGTGGAATTGCTATAAAAAACACTAGAATTCTTTTTGCATAATTAGAAATTAATATTTGATATTTAAATTTGTAGAATCCGATGTTCGAAACATGTTTTCACGGTTCGGAGTGATTGACGAGTGCACTGTATTACGAGGTAAAGGATATAAGAATAAAACTCCCATTTAAATGCTAATGAAATGTATTTTTTTATTCGGTTCAGATGCGAATGGACAATCTAAAGGTAAATTACTCGGTCTGGCCGGTTTAAAATACATATATATTTACAATTATGGGCATAGAATAGAAAGAAAGTTGGGAAATTGATCCAATTCCACACCCTACAAATTTAAGAGTCCTCATTAATACATATAGAACTCGTAGGTAGGATACTTATCCTTAGCTCTTTTGTTTAAATTTTTAAAGGAGGTAGATATTTATGGCTTAAGTTCAGTTTGAATGTACCCTAATTGTCACTTGGTTCAATTCGTAATTGAGTGTGAACGAAAAGTCGTGTTTAGGCCCGAAAGGAAAGTCATCTCTGGAGAATACTCTCGAAAACTTTGTGCTTTCTTTTTACGCATCAATTATGTATGCCTATTCTCTTATTCTTAGGCGGTAGAGCAGTCCCTCGTTCCCTCCCCGTAGTTTACTCAAGAACTTAAACTCTACGAGGACTCCTTATGGGAATATTGGGTTTAGGAGAAATATTTTTTCTTTTCAAAGATTGGGCGAGGCAGGTATTGTAAACACACTCGACGATCTCTTCAGATATCCGAGTATTATAAGAAAAATGTTTAGCAAAATCGATGATGCCAGGATTTTGGGAGTTGGACTTTGATCCAAATTCGACCCGACTTATTTTGATCTCTTTCTTCCCCCATCTTCTATTCGGATGGTGAAATGAGAGGATTCCTTTGTCCTCCTTTCTCTAAACTTTTCCATTTATTCTCTTCCCAATGTGAATTTCGTACCTATTGCATTCTCCTGCTAAGAAAGAAGGCTTTTCTTTCCCTTCCATTTAAGTAGATCTTTAGAGAATCCTTGTATTAATGTGATAGCTACTGAGTAGATCAGTAGTAGTACAATATATGGATTTTGGATTAGTGATATAGGGAAAGCTTTTGAGAGGATTAAGAATTTCGGAAAAATCCAACCGAAGCATTTTAGGCTTGCGGAAATGAATGTATATTGTGCACCCATATAGGGCTATAATATACCTACTCGTAAATATGGGATTATGTATAGGCAAATATTGAATGGAAATTGTGAAATGAATTGGTTAAGATATTAATATTTTGTGAACTCACCTGTTAAACTTAAATAGGACGCTTTTGTAGTTTTAGAATAGTGAAATACAGAACAGTTTAAGTCTTTAAGACTTTATTACATTCCTAGTAGGTCTTATGATTAAGATTAAATATGTAGACTTTAACGAGTACTTGAACACATTCAAATTTGTTATATTTTATGTTTGTTTTCATTTTTGTTTGAATACAGTACTTCTCCCGTTCAATTTATTCAGTCTTATCATTTGTTAAGCCACGAATGACTTTATATTTAACTAATTGCAAGCATTGTAAATTATTGTTCCGATCGCCCAAAGATGACTCAAATTGACCCTAGTATTATATAAGAGTTTAGTACAATATTACCTACGTACCATATTTTGAATATTCAAGATTATTGTATTATGTAGTATTATTAAGATGTATATCCTAAATGTATTAAATGTTGATTTTGTGTATTTTGTGTTGACAATGACTAGGTTGCTGCTTCGTAACTTTCGCGAGTAAGCAATGTGCGCAAAGTGCGATAAAATCCGTTCATCATTCTGTGACAATGGAGGTAATACAACCTATTCAATTATACTAGTTCCTATTACTATTTACGGAGATAAGATCGATTCCCAGAAATCCCTTTTTGTTTCAATGTGCAAATTCCGTATGTAATTTCTCTGTTAAATGTATTTAAAAAACTTGATGACAAACAGAGCGATCCGATGAGACATTTTGACCTTATTAAAATAGGAATTTAAAGAAACTCGAATACTGATATTTAAAAAATCTATATCCTAAAAAGATAATAAATAACAAGTATAATAAAAAGAAATAGCCAAGATATACATCTTACATTTAATTCTTTATTTTGCAGGGCTGCAGTTCACCTATCGGTAAGTTTTATCAGACTTAAATTGGGGGATTTATCATAATGTTGAAATTTTTCAGTGGTCAAATTTGCGGATACGCAAAAAGACAAAGATCAGAAGCGGAGTCAACAGATCCAGGCAAATCTATTGAACAACATGTCGCCCACGGTTAATCCGCTAACTCCACAGTATTTTTCGGTACGTGGAATTCCTTAAAAAATCCTCTTTTTGCATTTATTTTTTTTTTATGAAAGCTTGGAATTATATTTTTGTTATTCGCTTTCTTTCTCCGAAACCTCTTTAGGGAATTTTTAAACTTGAACAGATTCTGCAGCAACTTCAACAACAACAGCAGCAGCAGCAACAACAACAGCAGAATACTTACTTTTCTCAGTTGAATCCACTTGGGATCCAAAGCCTGACGGGGTTAGGGGGTGGACTCGCTTCTCAAGGAGGGCTGATTGGGACATCCTCTGCCACGACAGACCTGGCTACTCTCGCTGCTCTCGCCAACCTGACAAATATGACGACAAATCATTCAGTACCATTGGGTGGTATGCAGAATATTGCTGCACTTGCCGCTCTGTCTAATCATATCGGCGCTCTCTCCAACGGGTAATTGTATTAGACTGATCCTAAGATATTCATAGATTTAAATGAGGATTTTTAATGATGGATTTCCTTTACAGATTTTTCATGTCCTGGTGCTAACTCTTCTATTGGCAATCCACTGGCAAGCTTAGCCGGAAACGGTGAGTTTAACATGCCCTTTCAATTCGGATCGAATTAAAAGCGGGGCAAAATGGGACATTCTCATAAGTCAATTCATATAGAATTAATCTCTGCAGGTCTCTCAGGGGTTAGTTCTTATTCAAACGCTTTTCGAGGGTCTCTGAATGCGAAGCAGGTATTAAAAATAATAATTGTGTGCTTAAATAGAATAGTAAAAATGCAAATTACTGTGAAAGAATGGAGATTCATTTCATTATTCTTTTCGGTTTTACGGATTAATTGCCAGATTGAAGGCCCAGAGTCATCAAATTTATTTATTTATCATCTTCCAAGTGAGGTATGTGATTCAATTTCATTTTCATATGAACTTTGAGCATTTCTAAATGCATTTTTACGTGAAATTCAAATCGTTTATTTTTCCCCATATCTGCAGGCTGGTGATTCAGATTTAGCCACAATGTTCTCACCCTTCGGCAATGTGATTTCAGCCAAGGTTTTCATTGACAAGCAGACAAACCTATCAAAATGTTTCGGTAAGTGTCACTTAAATAAATTAATTTCAAGCTAGACTCTTTTACAAATTAAAGAAAACTTATTGTGACTTTCTCCTCTAGGTTTTGTATCATATGACAATCCACTCTCGGCGCAACTTGCTATACAATCAATGAACGGTTACCAGTTGGGTATGAAACGGTTGAAAGTTCAACTGAAGCGGTCAAAGGAGGCTGTAAAACCCGCCAAACCCTACTGAGGACCCAATTTGGAAATAAAAGAGCTACCCGTAAGACCCCTCGATCCTCATAATTAAATATAGGGATCTTATTTACATCACACACGTCTTCGCTCTCTCCACCTTCTAGCTTTAACTTTTTACTAATTAGGCAAAAGCTAAAAAAACCAAAAAAAACACAACCCAAGCCAATTCATTACATTCTTGCCAAATAAGCTCGTTATTTCATCCTAGTCCTTTCTTGTTATTTCCGATTATTTTTTACTTCTATTTTGACCTTGCCTAAATTCTACGTATAATTCGTTACAAAATTCCTGTTAAATAAAAGAAATTTTAAATTTTAATACCAAAAAAATATGGGGATTTCCAGTCAGGAATAGCCAGAATTATTAGGATTCTTTAAAAAATACCCATATTCCCTAGCATATTCCAAACTTTTATTATTTAAAATTTTAATATTTTAAACTGGATTTTACTGGATGTTTTATATTTTTTTGATTCTTAATACCAAGTACTTTTAATTTATAATACTTTAATTATTCAAGTGCCAAAGCTAAATCAAAGCATTTTATTTTTGCGTTCAAATCAAAGTCACATTTATTAAAACCCAAAGATTTTACATACTTAATACCTACCTACGTAAGATAGCTTAGGAGTAGGGTACCTAAGATTTTAAGTTCTTAGGCATAGCTTCTAATGGTAAACGGGGTTTGAGTTGTATTCTAGTCTTTCAATTCAAACCATGAGTAAAAAGAAGGAGTTTCTTTTATTAATGAGAAAGAAGCTCGTATAAAAATTGACAATCGAACTCTAAAATTTTTCTAATTGAATATGTATCGTACTAATACATATTTAAGAGACAGGTCAGGGCTCGTAGTTTAATTACTGTATAAGCTTAGCTAGGCGAGTTTCTTTTCTACTTAAATCTTAATTATTACATACACAGACACTGTGATTCAAACACTGATATCTAAGAATATTTAATTGTCACAAAAAGCTGTCTAAAAAAAGGTTGTCCAATCCCTGTGAAACTTGTTCGTTTTTACCCATCTAATGATCGTAGGTATACAGATAATACACATGGTTAAGCGTAAATTTAATGACCAATACGTACCCAAAAGAAAAACATGACCATCCTGGTAAAAAAACAAGGTTAAACTCTTATATAAACTCTGTACAATACTTAGGTATAATAACTGGGAGAATGAGCTAATACACTTACTATTATATACCGAGATACGTTACAAGATAATAATTCTAATTAATTATATTAAGAGGCTATAAGGAGTGGAATACTCGATTCTTATCAATTGAGGCTAATCAATTTAATGGATTAATGTTCGGGAGTAATGTCGAAAAAAACCCATTCCTAAATGATTTCTTTATCTCTGGGCATATACTAATTTTGATAAAGTTTTTTTCATATATTGTAATATGTACTATCAGTACTACTGTGTAAGGAAACCCGATTGCTTTCTCCTAATACCAATAAATCCTCCTTTGAATAAGAGCTTTATTTCCAACTCCTTCACAAAATCCGAATTACCCCAACGCTTTTAATCTCCCAATACGCTTTTAAATTCAAAGTCTTGATTGGTCGATCTTTGATTGATTTCAGCTTGTTTGATGTGTACAATGTCCTCTCATCTGAATCCTCGTCTATGTGTAAAAAAAAATCCGTAGTTTCGTCGTGACTTGAGCCGCTCTCGTGTCAAAATATACACTCCTCGTCATACCCCTAATTCTGTTCTACCGTATGTACTCCGTTCTTGTTTCTGTATTATTCGTAAATTAGACTAAAAAAGTATTTGTAACATTTCGTAAATTCGTATCGTAAAGATTTTTAAGGCGTTTTTTCATTTTTTTTTTTGACATATAAGCCTGTGTTAGTCATATGAACGTACTATTTTTGGATTAGGCATTTTGCTTAAAACCTCGATTAAGAATCCAGTCAAATTACACAATACAGTTAGGACTCTGCATTTATCCGTAAATGGTTTCGATTTATTTATATTTTAATCAGTTAATTTAGCACAATTATGTCTTTATTATACGTAGATTAAATGTACGATATAAGCTATCGTAGATACAATAGATTGACTAGTTTGATACTATATTGTTCAGGTGAATTTTTGGTGCCATTCGATTCTAAAGAAAAAAGTGTACCTTTCCTTTAATTCTAAAATTTATGTATTTGGCATAGGGGAAAAACACAAAGTTTTTATACTATTTTTGACTTGTTCTTTAACTTTCCCACTTCTTCTCTAAACTATATTCACAAAGACTTGTTATTTCACCCTATAATATTTAAGACTTTACACGTATTATTATATTCCCCTGATCTTTTTTGTTTGGTGCAACGAATTCCAGTCGTAAAAATCTAGTTTATTTCTTAAATGAATTTACCATAAGATTTCTATTCAATTTCTTTATAATATCTCGTATTTATTCAATTTTATTGTGTGCTTTTTGAAAGTTTTAAAAAATTTAAATTGAGAATTCCAAGCAAAAACCTTGAATTTTTAATTTGTATATCATTACATGAGGAAGATACTATTTAAATCAAAGAATATAAAATTGAGGCTATAATCATTAGCTAATTATCTATCATAATACACATCTAGTTGATATCCACTTATCTGTAATCGTATAATCGTGTCAAATATGCGAGCTTCGGAATCTATGTGTATGTGTAAATATATGTATGTACTGTGTATTTAAAAAAAATGCTACTCTCACTCGAATTCAATCAAATTCCATTTAAAAAAATGTTCCAAGTGTTTCAATGTCTTGATTCCTCCTTCCGCGTTCCCCAAAATTTGCTTTTTATTTGTACTATACAAAAAAATCCCATTTAGAATTTATTTTAAAAGGGGTAGATGGGGATTTTTGGCTAGATTAGGTACTACCAGGTAATTTTAAGTAGACAAAAGTAAAGGGCTGTTTAATCCCAGCTCGGAAATTGTCTTATTCAGAGCTATATTGAGAAATGATAAGGGTAAATTAAATTCGGAAAAAGGGGGTTGATTTTTTTTAGCGAGCTAAATTATCTCGTATTACATTAGGTTACATTAGGTTAGGAATATAATATATTGATAGATAGAATTTAGGGAGTGATAAATTGCAATTGCAATCAAACAAATCAGATATACTAATAATTGATAATACAATATAGGATTGAGAGCTATGATATTATAGAAATTGTGCTATAGGAAAGTAGGATTTTGTCCCCTCGACTCTTAAAAAAATGTGGAATTTTTTCAAAAACCCTTAAAAATCATCTTCAGACCAAAAAACTTGAGAGCTGTGAGAGAGTCTATCTATTCTAATTTTATATACATATGAATTAAAAAGAGCGAGATGACCTCATCGCTCGCAAAAATATACTGCACGTACATACATATATCATACTGCACAGACAGATGAACTAAAAACAATCAAAAATCTTAGTAGGGAGTTTTAAAGGAAAAGAGAAATATAGGCTAAGGAAAGAAAAAAAAACTACTATACTAATTAAATATGATATCTTACAAAATTGTATTCAAGTGACAAAATGTATTACCTATCATATTACAAATGTACAAGCACATTATTATGTGTGTGCTTCGTTTAAATGTCTATATATGACTATATCTATCTAGAATTAGGTATATGAATTTGGCTTAAAAAGTTTAAATATCATCTGTAAATATATTGTATTCTAGAACCTAGGTTAGTTATACGGTTAACCCTAACCCTAAGAATTAAAAAAGTATTAGAGTCTATATTAGCATGTAAATTTAGGTATGATAGGACTGTTTATATTTATTAATTGTTCCCAGTCTTAAATATAGTAGTAGTATATCCGTATTGTAAGGTATAGGAAGTAAACCTGGAAAAAGATGAGTTTAAATCGAGTCATTTTGTTTTTCGAATACTTTTGCATTGCATTAAAGTATATAGGAAACCGGTAAGCCCAAAGAGCTATATAAATTACACGTAGGTAGGTGTTTAAACTCGTGCTAATCACATCTTTTACAATTTGTTATTACGTTTATGTTCAAATGAGTTTTTTGTCATTTCTCCTTGCATGGAGAAAAAATTCCTTTAATTGTTAAAGTTTAATTGATTTATTAAAGTTTAGAGTGTTAGATTAGAGTAGATATGTCAATCTTGAACTTATGTAAATGGAATGTACTCTGCTCTACGTTTTTGCGGTAAACTGGTATCTGTATGTATCTTGTAAACTCGAGTGTCGAGTCTAATTTTAAAATCGTATTTTAAAACTTTTTCATTCAAAGTTCCAATATATTGTTAGCGGACTGAATTTGCAATGCAAATGCAAAAAGATACATACAAATACAGGGAGAAAGTAGGTAGGGATTGAGAAAGGAAATACAAATCATTAGGGATTATATACTACTACTAATACTATATTCTTTAATGTTCTAAATAATACTATAAATTATAATATTTCAAGAAGAGGCGAGACTCTTATTACTGATACATAATATAATATTAATATTATTGAAGAAATAAATTGAGATAAAATGAAAACAAAACACTTTGCTAATGGCTTTTGTTTCGGAAATATCTTTAGGCTTTGGATTAATAATTTGGAAATATTGTGCATTTGGCTCTAATAGTAATACTAGTATTTTAGATATTAGCTGGGAATTTCACCGAAAATTCGGAAATTCTGCTTAAGGCCGTTAGATAATACCTTGTCGATAGATTCAGTGTTTTCATCATTAAAATTGAATTGAAATCCTCCGCCTTGAGGTGTTCTGAAGGATCAGGTTGAATTACTTGTATCGTACCTACATTACGGATTGGATTGGATAGATGCCTTGAAGGGGAAGCCTTGGCCTTTTCCATTTCACAAATTCAAAGTAATTGCAAATGGTGAAGAAGAAAGGGGAAGAGGCGGTGGTTTTAGCCACAAAATGGCCCTGGAGGAGCTGGAGCTGAAGCCGAGCTGTTCCTCCTACAAGTTGAACCAAGGAGAATTTGCGTAGGATTTATATTTGTTCATCCAGAACCTCGAGATATTGAGGATGTCATCACCAGTCCTTGTCTCGAATTAATTGTGTAATCAAATTAATGGACAAGTTAACCTCTAGCTACCTAGAAGATATTCCTAGAATTCCAAGTTCCAAGAGTCTTACGCAAATCGCGAGAAGTTGGAGAAACTTTTGTAGGATTTGAGACCGCATCCCGAGCACATCTTGGCTGAATTCTAAGTCTCGGTATTCTGTAAGTGCAAAGTGCAAGGTTTAATAATAAGAGCTTCTGTAATACATATGGATATAACAAATGAGAATTGAGAGATCTAAATTTTGGAAATAGTTACATATACTCTATTGGAATTATATCGTACGAGTAATACGATATTTTGTATTGTGGGTAATGAGAGTTTTAAGTTGGTCGTTTATTTGAGAAAGCACATACACTCCTAAAGATGAGTTGTTGTGCAATAAAGGCATGGGTGTTGTGTTTTTATTAGGAGAGTCCAGAAATGAGGGTTTCCCCACTACCTCGTTTAAATTAAGGTGTTTTCTTTTTTTCTTTACGGGGGGAAAGTTACTTCGAAGCACGTTCTCGGCTTTAGGAGAGCTTAGGGGCTAATGATCTTCTCCGATTAAAAAAAGGGGAGAAAGTTACGAGAGAAAGTACACTAGATTTATTAGCTAGCCCAAGCCTGGAAGTTAAAATAAAAAAACTTGAAAACTTTAAGTCCTTAATTTGTTTTTGATTGGTGTGCTGTAATAACCCACTCAGAATTTCGGAGATAGAGGTAGATTAGAAAGATTTGTGAAAGGGGGGAGAGAGTGAAAGCTGAAGGTGATTTAGGTGGATCACTTTTCCCTGCCGTTGGATCTATTTTTAGTATTTTTAGAGGAAGATTTCCCCCCATTTCTCTCGAGATCCATCCTTGGGAGTTTACATAAAGAAGGTAAATGAGAGTCCTAGCTATGGTCGATTGGAGTGCTTCCCTTTCATGGGATTATCTATATTCTTTATATCTGTAGAGTTTACATAAGCACCGATCTACTACGTACGACTCTACTAAAAAGAACCCATTTAAGGTGGGATTTTCAGTCGAATCAGCAATTTTAGCCCCCTTCGAGAGTGGCTTTTTAGCCAGAAAGTGGGGGAAAAAACTAACTTTTTTACTTACTTTCACTTTACTTTATGAAGATGTGGCTCCTCTTTTTTTACGGTCTATAGACTGATGCTCTAGAGGCTTCATAGTACATAGTAAGTGCATATTGAATTCAAGATTCAAGTAAAAAGTCGAATTTCACTTTCTAAAAATGTTGTAAATTGTAATATTCTCATCTGGCTAAAACCTTCCTTTCTACTTTATCGATAATCATTTCCTCCTCCAATATGGATCAATCAATTACGATGTTTTTGAGCTATTTAGCCAGCTGCTGGATACGAGCATTCCTAGAACTCTTAAATAAATTAGAGAACATTATTTGCATGCTGAGCTGGAAGAACTCTCTAGATATAAGTTCCCTGCAATGATTTCCTTTTACTTTAACCTTCCAGGATATACTTAGCTAGCTAAGATTGAGCCGATAAAGTAAAGAGGAGCTGTCGAGCTCTATTTCTATTATTGCCTTTGAGTGAACTGTGCTAGGTGTAGGGGGAGAAGTAATATTAATGCTTCCTCTAATGCTGTGAAGCAATAAGTCATCCCGGAGAAGATGATTTATCGTCCAGCGGCGTGGCAGCGTCGGCTCTCGCTCAATGATATAGATGAATTTAGCTTGAAACTCTATAATGGCAAATCCGAGGGATCCGAAAATATGGACTTTTCTCCCTTTGAAACCCCTCCGTATTTGTTTTGAGAGTTCGCAGGGGCCAGATAAATCTTAACTCGCCCAATAGTTTTCGAAACTCCCTAAAGAATTGCAGTAGGAGCCTATTCGGAACTTTTAACAATCCCACTCTTTATTTTATTGGCAACAAATGCAAAATACAAAAGGTCTGGACGCGTCCCTGTTTCAGTTTAGGCTTTAGATGTTTCCGTCCGTAATACCCGTGTGTTTTTCCTTTTTTTTTCGAGGTACCCGAGTCCCAAGAGAGTCGTGAAGGTGCAAATTCCCGAAAAAACCCATATACAAATCGAACAAAATAAACTTTTAGCTTCAAAAAACACCCCGGAATAGTTTAGATCCCTATCTACTCAATGTACTAAGGATTGGGCGCCCTTATCTCTGAGCAAATCTAAGGATTTTGTAATTGGAACCCATATTTCATTCTATTTACAGCAAAGTAAATGCTGGATCCAATTGTCCTGTTTGTTTTCCGGCTTTCTCCTCCATTGTAGGACTCGATATAGTACACACTTACGCTTGTTTTGTGACATAATATTTGAGGAATGACGAAACGACAATTTGGGGCGATATTTGAGCTGTTGAGGATTGAATTTGGGGAGGAAAGTGTATTTATTCAATTGAGAGCATTGGAGGAAAGTGTAGTATTTCAGAAGAATTGTGTAATTTCATAGTGTAAACTCATTGGGGAACGTTAAGAAAAGTTTTTTCAAGTTAAAACATGATATAACTTTTTACTATAGGTAGAAAGAGTGGCTTTTATTGAGAGGTTCACTCCTCTCCTATTAAAACTCACCTTCCAATACCCCTGTAAAGCTAAAGGCATTGAATTAGCCTCTGGGGGATCATTTCCTTTAGCCCCTTTGAATCTAAAAGAGTGCTCCGGAAGGTCCCAAAGATCCTGCCAAATGTAACAAATAATATTACCAAGTACTCTGGGATATGGGAGGCTTTTATGCTCTTTGTCTGGCCATTTCCTCTGCCTTTTTTTAATTTTTGTAAGATGTCAAATATGAAAAAGAATCTAAACAGCTTATGATTCAATGCGAATTCCAAATTCTAAAGGTTTAAATCAAACTAATGAGTAATAAGACCACGAATATACGTGTACGTACGAGTTCTAATAGATTGCATGTTCCTTACATAATCGATGGCTTTTCAACCGCCTCCTCATTTCCTGCCCTATTCAGCTGGGCAAACCTCAATAGGGTTACCTATTAATAGGTTTGTCAATGTCTTAATTTATTACATATGTGCCATTCATTTAATATTAAGGAGGCGGAGGAGTAAACGCGGAGGGCTTGCAAAAATGCCCAAATTCGCTCCTAAATTAAATATCAGTCCATGTGTTTGTTGCCAATTTCGAATTCTATCTCTTTTATTTCTTTACCCGTTTCTCGTCCAGGTAAATTGAATTATTCTTAAATTAATTGTAATTTGAGAACCCGAGTTTATTCAGGGTTGCAAAAAGCCTGGAGATTTCCCATTGGATGAAGCTAATGCTCCATGCAATAAGTATGTGAAGTGCACTCGGGATTCTTTGGGTTTCATATCAAGGGAAATCAGAGAATGTCCTCATGGGTATGTGTTTCGGAGTAGCCAATGTGTTCGAGGGAGGAGCTGTGATGAAGAGATGCATGAGCCCTCAATAGATCTCCCTATGATTCTGAGCCCTCCATTAGGGTCAAGTGCTCCGAGAGTCTCAGATTACAAGACAGAGTACATAAATGCGGACTCAAGCTGCCCTGGCCGAGGTGCATTTGGTATTCCCGGGGATTGTCAGCGTTTTTATTGGTATTCTAAAAAAATTGTGTTTTTGCAATGTGTAAATATGTATTTTTGCATGTAGGTGCGGAGCAATTTTAACAACGCTCTTCAAATGCCCTCAGGGGTATGAATTTAAAGGGGGGAAGTGCCGTAGAAGTTTACAGGGTCCTCCTTTCGATGCTAATCGCGCTCCAGGGCTCCTTGGACTGATTCAAAAAAAGTTTAAGAAGGCAAACGGAGGTTGTAGAAGCAAGTTCTTCGGTTTCCCCGTTCCATTCTATCTAAAACACAGGCTAATTGCTCGAGATGATGAGGAGGAGGCCGTCGGTGTGCACACATCTGAAAATCCTCTGAATTTCCCCGAGGAGGAAGGCGCGTTTCATAAGCAGGATGAGATTCACTCAAGTAATAATCCAAGAGGGAGTTCTAAAGGTTCGCAAGATGAAGAAACCGGGGAGCTGGATGCTCTTCCATCAAATTATTTGCCTCTGGCAGCCACTCCGTCGACCTCCTCCGCTCCTCCTGCTTCAACAAGTCGGTTTCCGCTTGGAGAAATCTGCCAAATATCCTTCTTCGTAGTAATGTTCGCAATCAAAAACACACTCACATTTTAATTCCTTAAAACCTCATGGTAAGAGTAGCTCCCGAACTCCCGTTTAAATCCTAGGTCTTACTCCGAAACTCCCTTTATTCTCCTTTCGGAGAAATTGATTGCGGAGCCGAAGCCACGGAAGGCTTCAGATGCAATTAAACAAGTGGATTTAGGCTCCCTAATTCAGACAAATTCATTCTACTCTGCTTCTAATTGGCTTTCCTTTCCCCCTCACGCGTTTAATTATCAATGAGATGACACAATTGGCTCGAAGTGATTGCAACATGTACATGCAAATCCTACTTTAGTCCTCCAATTCCCAGCTAGCTTTGATTTCCTTATATTTCTTGGAATAATGATTGTAATTCTATCCTAAGAATCAATATATTGTAAAATGATACAAATTAAAGGGAGCATGCAATCTGCAAATGTATACAATTGAATCAAATTAGAGTTTCTAGCAAATAAATACGGAGGAGGTGAATAGACCTCACAAATAATTGCTTTAGTCGTTGATTGGGTCTTTACTACAACTTCCCGCCTTTCAAAGGTAAATTGATTTGATTTGTTGTCAATCTCATTAGCAAGTTTCGAGAGAGACTCAACACCCGGATGAGTTGTCGCAAGCTTATTAAATTAGACGGGAAGAGCGGAAATTTCGAAGTGAATTCATTCTGCATCTTCGTTTTATATTTGAGTTGAACAGGCATTAGGAGAAAGTTGGTGTTTTGAATAAAATGAGCAAGTTTGACGGGGTATTCTATGTATTTCAGACATTTCTTATGGGAAGTCGTTTGAGGAAGGAAGGGGAAGTGGAAACTACGTTTCGGAAATGCAAAAAAGTGCAACGCAGCGGAAAAAGGGTTACAAAGAATTCTCCACCCTTTGGGGAAATGATTTAAAAGTTATATAGTCGAGGTCCTTATTTTTTACAATGTTTATAAATTGAATTCACTCCCAAAAAGTCGGGAGTTTTTTTCTTGTAGTTCGAACAAAATTCCTGGTGTTTGTGGATGCTTAAAAAAGAGCAAGAGAGTCTCCAAATGAAATGGGGGGAGCGGTATTCGATTATCGGAAAGTTGAACAAATGTATTCCCGCAAATTGGAGAATTGGATTCGGGTCTTTTAGATTACACTACAGAGGGAATATATTTTCAGATTAGGGAGAGTGAGGAGTGAGATTGGGGAAATGGGAAACAAATTACACTGATGCCAATGAATCCTCCAAACACCCACCCTCCGATCCCTCAAGCAAAGAGAGACAACTCGAAGGATTCATCCCTCCCCGATACTAAAATCCCATTTAGATTACTTCCGGCTAAAATTTCTCCCATACAAGCTGCAACCACGTATGTTTAGATGAAATTCTCATACGTCAATTGAGATTTATAATTATTTTACGGAAATTACACACAAAGAATTTGATTGAAATTTATTAAAAACATACAGAATATATTACAGCATATATTACAGTACAAAAACATTTTAGGCGATTAATTACTACATCATTACATGCATCTATAATTTACCTATATTCAGGGTTAGCTTTCTTAAATTAATGATTGTTAGAGTATTTTTATTTGTGACAATACCGGTATTTCAGCATAAATATATAAGTAATAGTATAAGTAATATTCTTTACGACAAATATTAGGTACTGTACAATATAAATTAATTTTAACTTTAATAGCAGAGCAAAATAGTAGGTTCATTAAAAATTAAATGATAAAAACAGGCATATTAAAAATTATAATGAGATTTATTGTATTTTTGGAATGAACCTCGGAGATTATTCAGTCGGAGGAGTACAAGTTCCATTTGATCTGATTGGATGATCAATACCAAACTTTTCAAACACTCCAATCCCTGCTTCGAGTATGGCTACAATGACGATTAAAAAGAAAAACAACCAGTTTAGCCATCGAGCTTTGTTATGTTTGTAAGGGTCATTCAGGTCATATGATCTGAAGATGGCGAGTCCGATTGCCACCACCGCCTACAACAATTTATACCAAATATTATTATTATAAGTCATATAATATTGGTTCAATCTTACCTGAATAATTATAGTCGCAATTAGGACCCACTTGAAAATCTCTGAATTCTCATCATCCGATTTCTCCGCATACTTCATAAAGAAGACGAGCGTTGACACATGTGTGATTATCGAGCCAAGGTCAAGAGCAAATTGACCCAGGGTTTTTAGAGAGGCGTATGAATGGAAGTCCTGCATAGGCTGGCCAGGAATAACCATTTTGTAGAATTTTTAAACTACTTTTAATGGGGGGAATTATTAAAATATAATTTAGAAATGATTTTGCGTAGAATTTTGCCGAGATTTAAATGATATGAGGGAGGATATTCAGCTGAGCTGTTGAGGTTGAAGCATTTTTAGCCTGAGGACAATTCAGAACCAAGTGTGGAGGATGAGGAATTCTATACAAGTTCCATACATAGTATATAGTATTAGTACGTCCTATCGTATAAGGGTTTACTTTAAACTTTACAGTAATACAATAATAGGGGGAATTCTGAGAAATCTGATTCTGACAACTTGTAGAAATACATGGGATTTCGTAGGTTTAATTTTAATGAAAAAATACTCAAATATCTGTAGGATCTCCAGAAGTCTGACATTGACAGCTGACCTTGAAGCCAGGGGTGTCAAAAGTCGGACCTCCCAAAAGTGCCAAAATGAGCAAGTTTTGAGCAAACAAATATGCACTCTCCAGCTCGTCTGATCAAATACAGAGGATTTTAAATATTTGCTAAATTATACGAGTAAAGGCTTTGAAAATCTATTTTTATGCATTCTTTCAATTCAATCCTGTCATTTCCCCTTTAACCCTTTCGAGCCCAGTGATTCCAATTGGAATCATGTAAAGTTTTTAATTTTTTTTACGCCACTGAGAACATTTATCCCAAAACTGATGGCTAATATATATTCTTTCAAGTCTTTAGAATATATTTTGACTATCGGCTTTTGAGTTTGGCGCAAATGGACTGAATTAGAGGGCAAAATCCGATATTGGTCCACTATATTTTCGCATAGTGAAAGCCCAATGATTCCAATTGGAATCATGTCCCCATAAGGAAATTTGACATTTTTTTGACCCCAAAAATTTTGAAGTGATATTTTTCTTATAAAATGGACCATTTTAAACAACTTTGCCCATATAACATGCCCTCTAAAACCAAAGGAAATAATTCGGGCCTGAAAGGGTTAAAGGTTTCTCAATTCCTTTTTTACAAAGGTGGGGTATTCATAAAAATATCTTTCTGTCAAATCAATTTCGGGGTAATAAAAAATCCAGGAAAAAGGAAGAAAGGTGGAATGATTTTGTTCCAAACCCCCACGCATTTTTCACATAAAAATCCGGAGATTTCGAGAATTTGTTCCAGGTTTGGCCATTCAATTTTATTATGGGTTAAATGAGATTTGATTCCAGAAGACAGGGGAAAGATTTAGAGCCTTTTTATTCCCCATTTTAGAAATTTTTTGGAGTCGAAGCTCCGAGTTTGACAATTTATTCGTGTCTTCGGGAATCTAATAAAGCCCCCAGTTGACACGAGTACATAATCGGAAGGGAACATGTTAAATCTCAACTTAAAAAAGGATTTCCTAAGCCTGTAGATAAGTATTGTAGTATATGACAATGACGCCTCTCTGAAAGGCTATATTTTGTAGGTATTTTGTATTTATTCAATTTGCCAAAAAATTAAACATTGAAAAAATGTAAATTTTAAAAATAATTTGGGATCAATTAGCCGTGATAATGTCCACCCCAGCGACCACCGCCGTAATGACCTAGAAAAATTTGAAAGAATTTTTAATTTGGATTTTGAAATTATTTTATACGCTTATCCTTCCTAATCCTAAGTTTACCTCCATAACGTGGAAAGCCCCCTCCGAATCCTCCTCCAAATCCTCCTCCATATCCATATCCTCTGTGGCGGTATCCACCTCCCCAGAACCGCTCCTCCCTTTCTCCCTCAGCCATGACACAGGTCATTCCAATAATGAGGATGACAAGGGCAAAAAACTAGAATATTTCGAAATAAAATAAAATATTACGAGTATATTTTAAAAATAAATTGACTTATACCAGGAATTTCATTTTGAAAGATAAGTATTTCAAAGATTTACTGCTGAAATAAAGTTCGAAAAATATTGACTGTGGTTATTTCCGTTCATTTCCGTTTCCTTTTATTCTAATCCCCAATCAGGCTAATTAGTCAAGCTAATTGACGATGAGAATTTAATCAGTATGGTACAAATACAATACATTAGGGGTAGATACGATTTATAATTACAATTCATTAATTTGTTTTTCGAATGGACTTTCGATACCCTAATCGGAAAAATTCCTGAAAGTGATAGATGTTGGGGAAAATATATTTCCTAATCCAAAATCTTTCCGAACCCCAGCAGATTCCTCCTCAATTACACTTAAACCTCATCTTGAGTTGGCATTTGGCGGATGGTAATTGCCAAACTCCACGAATTTTATATCTTAAGTCTGGCATTTACCAGTTCCTACTTACTATGTCGTAATTGCCAAATGCCATTACTTATCTTAAGTTGGCATTTGGCGGATGGTAAATGGTAAACTCCACGCCCGCCACAAGTAGAACCCAATCCTACTTTTGGCATTTGGCAATTGCCAAAACTGGCCTCTTATGGACCTACAGCATGTCGCGCGCCTTAGGATCCCGTATTCCAAGGGATCCTAAATCGCGCTAAGGGCTATTTCCTATTTACCATTGCTCAAATTATATCTTTACTTTCCTATTTGCAATTTCCTATTTACGATCTAGTAAATTCCTCACTCTGACTTAAGATATAATTCCGCCACATGGCAATTGGCGATCGCCAAATAGGAACTGCCAAATGCCAACTCAAGATGAGGTATAAGAGTCCATTTAAATCCAATTCCATTTGCATAAATGGAATTGGTCTCGATTTAAGTCTGTATCGGTGCATTAACTTGAAAAGTATATGAGATAGGTTTGGGCAAAGTGCTCCCATTTC
>JAAZTK010000476.1:0-20621 GCA_036507255.1 Megalothorax incertus
TTTTTGGTCCAGGAAGTTTATCATTAGCATCCACAAGGAATTTGATAAGGTTATTAATTTCCTCATTGAAGGTATTTTCATCC
Organism: Megalothorax incertus; assembly: GCA_036507255.1. Lineage (NCBI taxonomy): Eukaryota > Metazoa > Arthropoda > Collembola > Neelipleona > Neelidae > Megalothorax > Megalothorax incertus. Next base: position 84 of record JAAZTK010000476.1, read on the forward strand.
AGATTTTCACAAAGAAGCATTTGGCTAAATTTTGATTGAAATTCCAAAACCTCCGTTTTGAGAGATCCAAGAGCATCCAAAGGAGGATCATCCAAAGAGATTGGTTCCTCTTCATCATGTATTGAATTAGGCGGGAGGGGGCATTGAGAGTTAATTATTTTACTCCTCGCAACGTCTTTGTGGCCACGGGAAATGTGAATTGAGAGGCCCCTAGGACCTTTACAGGGTTTGGAGCATAGATGACAAATGATGGTGTCAGGTGGATGAGATTCAGAGGATAATTCATTAAATGATGAGGTATTTAGAGATGAATCCATAAAGTAATATTCATCAAAACATTTGGAAGTGTGAGGAGGACGTCAGAATCACGTTTCCCAGGCTTAGAAACTGATGGGATACCTTTGGAAGTGGGAGGAGGACGTCAGAATCACGTTTCCCAGGCTTAGAAACTGAAATATCAATATTGTCAAAAGTCCTCCCAAGAACAATACTGGGTTTTGCCTCAAAATGATTGTCCATTTTTAACTATTTTAATAAAATTAATATGTGAAATATTTAGATTACTTCATTTACAAATAACAATAAGATTTTTACCTCCAGACCTCTTTCAGAAATTAGCCAACTTCTTAAATGCCTTTAGGGCGCCTCATAAAATATGTTTTTAAATAGACAAGAATTATGAAGAGATGTGTATTAATCCTAAGATGTGTTTAAAAATATTTCCAATAAAATTAATTTACATAATTATATCCAAAAAAACTTTAGATTTTAGATATTTAAAAAGTAAATTAAAAGGAAAAGAATATATGATTAAATATTATATAGGTACATACATACGATAATATAAGTAAATAGATACGATATTTTGGTTCCAGTTAATTTGGCTTGCCCTCTCATATTTTACAAAAAATTTCCTGCAATTGGAATTTATATGTATTAAATATTTTTGCCAATCCATTTCTCATATCGATAATTTATTTCTCAATATAAATATCTATCATCGAACGGAAATATTCATAACAAGCATTGTAAATTTGCAGGAAATAATAAGCCCGACTTGAAAAGAGGGCCCTTGATATTCAAGTAATACTAATAAGTAAAAATTGTAATTCCAAATATTATATTTTATATACCCTTTCTCAATTTCATTTTGCTTGTTTCATGTGCAATTTAGCTCTTTGAATAATAAAAAGGGTGTGTTCTCTTTAAGATCTATAATTAATTCAAATATTAGGCAATTATTGTATTAGATATAGACATTTTGCAAAAAGCCCATTATTTTCTTAGGGTTTAATGCCACTTCAATATAAGAATATATCTCAAATTTATATAAAGAAAAATTAAAGTATTGTATACGGATATGAGTATACCCATAATTGATTTTCAATTTCATGCAACTTAAGAATAAGTTATTAACTTATTAGTAATTACAAAATAGCTTTAAATTTAAGATATACTGTATTATAGATTTTGTTATTTTTAAAAACGTTTTAGTTTTAATCTTAGCGATTCTCAATAAAATTTAATGTTCATTTTTTCAGTTATTTGAGAATTTTCCTTTTATTTATAGACTTTTATAAAGCATAGCTATTCAAATATTAAAAAACGGTCAGAATTTGAATGCTATTAAATTGAAATATATCTCATTATTTCTGAATTGTCATTTAGGTAAAGCTTTTAAATATAAATACGGTATAAGCAATATATGCGAGGTTATTTCACTTTCTTTAAAAATGAACCCAATTACTTTCATCTTGACATTTGATTTGAAAACCCAATTTAAAAAAATAAATTAGATTTCAATAAATTCAATAAAAACAAAGCCAAAAATGAAATATTTATTGGTCTTTTTTATATTGTCTATTTTTGATATTATCACATGCATTCCTCGACCCAAACCTAATTTTTCAATAGATTTTACAAAAAGTTTACAGAAAGTTTCAAAATTTACCGATCTCATAATTAGAGAATTATTCTCCGAATGTAATCTTATTTTGATTGCAGATATTTTGATAAATGATTCAATTTCCTTTGATTTCCAGCCAAATATGTATCAAAAAGATGCTTATTATTTAAATATTCCTGATGCAAACTTTAATTTTTCATTCAAACCATTTGGCGATATTCGACGGAAATCTCAGGGAGAGCATTTTTCTTTAGCTATTCTACTCCTTTTGAATACATCCCCGAATTTTAACACTTCTAATATGCTCGGGAAATTACTTACAACACCAACTTATGGAGCTATCACCAAGAAAGATGATGATTACTTTGTTCTATTAACACTTGATGCTTTCCGGGATGATTATCTTTTGACGCCGTTCTTTTCCAGAATTAAATATAAATTAGCAATTGAAATTGAGCATTTTGTTGGGAAATCTGTTTGCTTTTATTGCGATTCAGGAAGGCCGAGGATTGTGCAAATTCCAATGGATTTGGAAAATTTAAAACTTGCTATAATTTTTCCGGATTTTGTGACAGACTTTCAAGGCCATGTTTTAAGAGTTTCTGCTCCAATGAGGGCACTCTTTCATTACGAGATTGAACTTGTTGAGGGGAATTGGCGTGCCAAAAGAGGTCAAGAAATGGCAATCCTCTACTTCATGAAGTCGGTTTATAACTTCACTTATGTTACCTTTCCATCTACTGGAAGTGGAAAAATTGCCCCTGGTGGGACTGGTCTAATCTTGCCGAATGGTTTAACTTTATTATTAAATTTTTCAATTCTAATCTAAAATTTTAAATTTAAAGGAACTTGGGCTGGAATTATTGGTGATATTTTATATCATCGTGCAGATCTTGGATTTTCAGTTGCACAAACTTTCCAGAGATTTCCTTTAGTAGGATATGCCGTAACATCTTGGTAAATTTGAATAAAAAAATCCAAAATTTGGCTAATTTTTTTAAAATTAGGTATCCTTCAATGACATTTACAACGGGGAAACCGAAAAAAATTTACACGTGGAAGGCCATCTTTTGGCCTTTTAAATATTTCCTTTGGATTTGTTGCATCCTTTCCTTTATTTTATCGGCGTTGGGTTTGATGTTCATTGGACGGATTTCAAAGAAAAATTTCAAATATAAAATATCCTTTTTGGTGGGCTCCCTCTTGGAACAATCATTCACACTTCCCAAAGGATCTCCCTATCGATTCCTAATCATATCCTGGATATTTTTCTCACTAATAATTACAATTGGTTATCGATCAAAATTAGTAGTATTTTTGGCATTTCCATTCCTCCAACATCCACCCAGATCATTTGATGACCTTGTGACTTCCAAATTTCGATGGGGAATGGAAGGAGCAGGGCTAGGTGGCGCTGCTTTCCAAAATTTCAATTCATCAACCAACCCCACCTATCAAAAAGTATTTGAATTTTAAATATTTCTTTGAATAATTTGCCCTAATATTTTTTTTAGATTGTTCGCAAATTGGATTTCGAACCAGATCCATACAAATGCATCATGCGCGGCATTAATTCTGATTTTGCTTGTATTATTTATAAAGAACAAGCGGAGTATATGTCATATCGAAATTTCAGTGACCGTCTTGGACAATCTTCATTTTTAATTTCAGGCGATTCTACATTTTTTATAGCGTCCGGTTGGGTAATGGAAAGAAAAGCCATATATCGGACAAATTTTGATAAAATTATTCGAAGAGCCCGTGATATTGGAATTCTGAACAAATGGATGCAATTAGATTTTGAAGGCTTACTAAATAAAAGGATCCTTTGGGAAAAGGAGGTCAAAGGTCATCAAGAAAATTTATCAAAGCCAATTGAGACAGGGCCACCAATGCTTCGAGTTCTAAACTTTATTGGTGCATTTATTTTATATTTAATTGGAATTGGATTTGGAACTATTTTGATATTTTTAGAAATTATTTGTATAAAATTTGCTAAATTTAGAAAAAATATTAATTTAGACATGAAATTGATGTCATTAATTAATTTCCGTTGGAATTTCAAGCAAATTTGGCATAATTTCTAATTCTAAGTAAATAAATTGAAATCTTTTGATAAATGCACAAATGTTTTGAAAATGTGTTGAAATGCCCACCTATTAGTGTCTGCTGTCAAGTAAGGTTCCTCCGCATCTGTACTAATTTTAGGAATGTATTTTTAGCACCCAGATCCAAGCAGATCTAAAATGCATTTCCTCATTAGTTGGAGTATACTCTTATATTACACATATGTGTGTATTCCCAGGACTCTAATGAACTTGAGCTCTTTTGGCACGAGTTCTTGTTGGATTTCCTGAAAAAAATACCAATAGATTTCATCCATTTAAATTACGTTGTAAAGGGATTTAAAATATTTTTTAATTCAGAGCAAATATGCGGTTTTCACACCGTATTTTGTAATTCTCAAATTATACACGGTAATATAATTTTAAAGCAATGTCTGCAGAAGTGAAGAGCAGCAATGCAGAAATTGATTCGGAAAGAGAGATCCAGAAAAAAGAGTTGAGGAAATCCCTGAAATATTTAGCTTTGAAATTATTTATTTTGTTCCTATTCTCTGTTATTGGTGGATTTATCTTTCGGGTTTGTTTTAAAATTTTGATTTGTACTTCTATAATAATTAAATCTAATTAAATTTATCAACATAGTGGGCGGAAGGAACAAAAGAATTGGAATATAAATGTGGGGTCAAAAAGGTCAGACGAGATTTCCTCGAGTCCCTTTGGCAGGTTTGTTATATCAATTTTACATAATTAAATATGATATTTTTCTAATAAAATTCCTAAATTAAATTGTAGGGTGCCAGATTCATGAAAGAAGGTAGCATTTGAATTTTCTTTAATAAATATATAAAGATTTTAAATTTTTTTAAGATGATTGGAAAAGTTTGGCACGTAGACGTCTTCTTAAATTTGAAGATGAGCTTCACAATGCTTATGAGGTATGAAATTTCATAGATTCTACATATAAATACATAAATTAATTAAATTTTAATGCTGCTAGGCTGGCATCACTTCCTACTCTGGAATCAAAGCTTGGTCATTTCTCAACTCAATCTTCTATTCGTTGACCGTAATGACCACAATCGGATTTGGTATTAGTAATTTATTAATATGAATTTTGCAATTTCTTTATATCAAATTTTTAGGTCATATTTCACCGACAACTGCCCTGGGAAAAATCTTGACCATACTCTATGCATTGGTTGGAATCCCGCTCTTTACAATTATTATGGTAGATTCGGGAAAAGTGCTCACTCGGGGATTGAAATTGATTCTGACACGGAAAGCTGCATCAAGATCATGTATATATTTATATCAGTCCTAAAAATCTGCTATATAAATATTTTTAAAAACTAAATTAGTTTACAAAGTCGACGAAGAATTCAATCTGCCGATCAAAGTTGCATTTCTGGGTAAAATATTTCATATTTTGTTAACAACTTAACTCAAAATTGTTTAATTTTTTGAATTATCTTCAGTATTGCTAATTTACTCTCTGATTGGAACAATCTTCTTTTACTTTGTGGAAGCTGAATGGGGTATTTTGGGGTCATTTTATTTCGTATTTATTTCAACATCAACCATTGGATTTGGAGATCTTGTACCGGAAGTAAGAAAATACTAATTAAAATATATTTTACTGATAAAAATAAATTTTTTAATGAAACAAAATCAAATAGAGTCCATTTCTGGCTATTTGTACTTCGATTTACTTTCTCTTTGGTTTGGCGTTGACATCTCTTTGCATTGGGCTTGTCCAGGTACGATATTTTTTTTTAAATTTAGAATTCCCAAAATTGTTAATAAAAAATTCTTATAAAATATTTTAGGAACAATTGGAAGGTCATTTAACAGAATGGACAGAGAAGCTCGCTATTATATGCGGAATATCTTTAAGCCCTGAATTACCTCCAGAATCTTCTAATCAATCGGAACCGGAGACTTCAGGAGATATCCAACCGGAAGAGAAATCATTCAACGAAGCGCGGGTTGAAAAAGAAGTTGAAAAGAGTCAACTTGAAGACAGAAATGAGGATCTTCGATTTAGAGGTCAAAGGGTTGAGAATAAGCCATCAGAGGAAGAACCGGAAGAAGAAGAGGAGGAAGAAGAGGATATTAGTCAAGAGGAGGATAGTCAAACTCAATCGAAACTTGGTCATTTCAAAGGGGAATAAAATTTGTTAATATTTAATTGAATAATTTGTATAATTATATATATTGAACCTATATATTTAATTTAGAATTCAATTAATATTGCATCCTTTACAATTTGCAAAAAAGATCATCTTATCACTACATTGCATTGGTTAAACCCTCATATCCAAGTATTGCTAAATGTACTGCTGATTTCTAATACTGAAATACTTGCAATATCCAATCTACAAAATTTGATTTTGTCCTACTTATCAGTAATTCAAAGTATTACTGATATAATGATATTATAGATTGCATAAGACCTACCAAAAAATCTGCCGAAAATAATTAATTGTAAATATTTTTCTAATTATATTTTTTGTTTTATTTATTTCGCATCTGGTTTGCTTAATTTTAATTAGCAAATTGTGTTTATTGAATACATTTATGGTATTGTATATAAGTAATACCGTCAGCAACGAAATAGCAAAGCCAAGCAATTTTAGTATGATATTTAGCCGATATATAATTTTAATGATATTCTACTTTTATCATAAAAAATTCGACCAACACTTGTTCGATCGTTTCTGAAGCCGGTGAAAACAAATCAATAATTTAATTTAGCTCAACTAGTTTTAAAATTTAAATATTTGAAAGTAATTTCAGGAATAGGGAAATCTTCAAATCCCCATTAAAAAATGAAACGAATGTACTTATTGTACTACGTACCCACTATTGTATTATAATATCGTACTACTTGTATTGTAGTATAGGATACTTATATTTTAAAAGAAATTTTTAAATTGCGTGTTTTATTGATCCTATGTTTTACCAGAGTTGAGTATGGATCCCTTTACTAAATTTCTATTCAATTATATAAATAATAAATGAGGTAATTTGTCCGATATTCTTAATATTACGATATATTATAAATTTTGTCAAAATATGGATTCTACTATGAATATTTTTGCTCTAACTTTAATTTCTATTTTCAATATTAATCTATCTCAAGCACAATTGCAATTATATTTGAGCAATCTGGATTCACTTGCTCTCTCCTTTGATGGATGCCGACTGGACATTTTAATTCATCCAAAATCTTATGAATCAGTCAATATTCATATTATTGGGCTACCTTACAAATATATCACATATCAATATGATCCATATGCATATGATGAGGAGGTTACACCACTTCCGAATGCAACTTTCAAATGGACTAACAACTGTTCAATAATCTGGGTGTTTTATAATCCCAAATTCGGTCAGATATTTGGCGAACTTGGGAATAAAATTGGAAATAATGAAATTTTCCCAATGTTTCCAAAATGGCATTTGGTGTTTTCAAATACATGTTCTAACTCTCCATCAGATATCCCCAAAAATACCCTTCCAGATACGAAAATAATTTCAACTTGTCTCATCGCTTGCTATAATCCTATCATTTCCCGAGGATATATTTTAGCCAAGATTATAGATATAAAGTTGTGGGATTATTTTGAAGAATCCACAGGTTCACGATTCAATCTTTTGATTCATGGGATTTGGATCGGATCGGATTTGATGTGGAATATCAAAATATTGGTGGAAAGACTCCAATCTGCCAAACTTTGGTCAAAGTCATTAGATGGCGTTAAAGAAAGCTTGGATCCTTTACAACTTATTTCAGGAGATTCCCAACCAATAAATTCTGGCTCTCTTACCTCGCATTTGCTTCCTTTCAACACAACTTATGATCCTTTGCCGAAATATTCTTATAATCATATTAATCCCACTTTGATATTGTTCACAGAATGGGAATTATTGAATTTATATTCAGAAATAGAACAGTATGCAGTTGAATTCATTCCGTTTAGAGAACTGAGCAAAAATTTTGTTACATGCTCCGCTATACAAAATTATGGCCTAGATTTTTATTATCTTTTACTAGCTTTTGATACGTGGACTTTGGTTTGCTTCATAATTTCCGGGCTGATTTTATTTTGTATTTTCTACTTGACTTCTGGAATTATATTTGAAACTTTTGACCTAATTTTGTCCGTCGTGGCGCCATTTTTAGAACAGGGTGTGGAAATTGAACGGATTCTAGATTATAATAAAACGGGTAATTTAAAGTTTAAACGACCCTTAAAATTCCAAATTTTAATTCTGATAATCCATATATTTAGAATGGACTAGAATATCGTTGTACAGCCTCTTCACGGCATGGTTAATTGCATCAGGGATTATCATAACAAATGGATATAAATCTATTATTACGGCTGGACTTGTGGCACCAACTGGTCAAAAATTTCCAATCGAATTCCTCGATCTCGCACGGAATGGTTTCAAAGTTTATGATTACCGAGCTATTGCCTATCCATTCAGAGTTATGAATGAAGGATGGAATGTTCTTAAAAACGAGAAATATTCGAGCTCAGAAATAGTTTCGTATTCCTCCCTTGAGGAGTGTCTATCCAATTGCCTTGATGGTCCAAGTGGTCGAATTTATTCGACGGAATATCTATTTAGGCCATATTCATGTAAAATGCATTGGCTTGGAAGGAATTGTGAAAAGCATAGGGTCGAATTAATGGGAAATACCCAAGTTTACACACAAATACTACTTCATTTTGCCGCAGAATATGATGAATTATTGCGTAGAAATCTCAGCGTTCATTTGGATAATTTGAAAAGAGCTAAACAATGCACAAAATCAGCCATTTTGGGATATTCTGGAAATATGGAAAGCATCAGATCCGTTCTCAGTAAGGCCCTTCCAAATTCAATATGGGTGACAGGTAAGACGCCAATATTGACCGATCTGGAAGGACTCGCTCTGGGAGATTTTGATGGAAATTTGGTCAGAGATAAGTTTAGAAAAACGGTAGAGGCTGGAATTCTCGATAGATGGCCCCCTTTTAGGAGTAAAAATGAGTATGAAATTAGAGCTCAATTTAGTATCGAAAGGAATGAATCATTTTTGGAATTTCAACCCCAAAAATTGGCTACGAATATAATTACAAGTTTCATCATTTGGGCTTTTGGCCTTTGTATCGCTTCTGGATTTTTCTTTCATGAGAATTGGATGCAAATTCAAAATGTTTTGCGATTAATTGCTATTATCTTGAGAAATTTTATTTCTTCCCGTATTTCTGCAATATTGGCGTATATAAATTTTAATTTTAACTATAATTGGATCCGCTTTGCAAGATTTATGTACGAAAGATAAATAAATATTATAAGTAAATCCAATAAAAATGAAATAAAATAATGCCTAATTGCATTCAAAATGATGCATATCAGGCTATCAGTAAAAAAATATCAATCCGTAATTCATAGTACAAATCATATCGCATAAAAATCCTAAAATCCTTTTAATCTTTCTAAATATCAGTAAATATACAGTATTTGACCCTGTTATGCCCTAATTTAAATTCAGTTATATAATTCTTTATTTCCTTCGGCCATCCAACCCAGAAAGAGGTTGACCTCGTCATTTCCTGCAGTTATATAATACAGATATGTAGATATACCACAAAATAGGAAGTGTGATTTCTTTATTTAACAACAATAGTGTAAACATGTACAAATATCTCGTTTAAATATCTGCAGTCCGCCTATGCTGACTCATAATCATTATCACTTGAGTCCTCCACTCTGAAATGCCGTTCAGAATACATATAAAAATTCCTAATCTTATATCATTGTATGTACGAGCCTATGTACACTACTTCTAGGGTGCATTCACATTTCGCATGGCTATGCAAAAGCCTCCAAACAGTCCAAACTCATGGTCGACTGCTTCCTTCCTCGAATTCATTTCCATTCTAGACGTCTCTACACACACTATCTCTTTTGAAAAAATGTTTTAAAGTGCTCTATTTTATCAAAATCATTGAAAAAATGGCAAGAGTTAGCCATTTTTGTGCATTTATTTTTATTTTGAGTGGGTTCCTCATATTTTTGTCATTTCCGGGCTTTTCAAACGCAGTTTCCCCGTGGAAAACCTCTTCCCTCAACCTATTTTTCAAGAATGAGCTAAATTCGACCCGCCCTGGAGGAAATACCTATGCTTGGGGCTATGAAGGGAAGCATTTGAAGAATGTCAAAACAATGGAAAGGAGAAGAATCCGCCATGAAAAGTCAAAAAATCGTGGGAAAAATCATATTAACGACGAGGGTAAAGATACGGAGGATCCTAGGGATCAGGTCAAGTTAACTCCATGCCCAAAAGGTCATGTCCGAAGCTTTGATGGATCTTGCCGACCTTTTCACCGATTCTCCATGTTCAAAATCGGATGAGAATTTAAAAGAAATCCGCATAAATTTACATCTGTGATATATTTTTAACCGTAATTTTAAAAGTTAAAGCCTTATCATTTCCGATAAGATACCCATGTTTTTAACCTAAAAGATTTAATATTGTAATCTGTATTTGTGATTTATGGGAGCACATGATTATCCAGTGTTACTCCAAGGTTTAACCTTTGGAAAATTTACCCTAATTTATTCTGAATTTGTATTTATAATATTACGACAAGTATTATTTAGAGTAGGATATATAGGCATTCATAATAGTTGTAAAGGGAAATCTGTACTTTCTAGAATTGTAAAAGCCTGCCTAAATACTCGTAATATTTACCTAGGTATAGATAAGCCTATAATATTTAGGGAAAGCGAAATGAGTTTTAAGGATGCCCCGAATGGAAATGTGCTAATTAAATAGGGGGATGACACGCTTTCCTTTCCTCGATTTACCCCAGGTATGATTTTATATGGACTAATTTATTGGGATTTTTTGGATTCAAGATCTAAATATTTGTTCTCCTTCGAATGCCAGGTTTTTAGTCATCAATTAACACAAGGAATGAATCAGATGTTGAATAATGCACAGATGAAGCGAACCGGAATTCCACTATGAGAAGAGTTGACGAAGTCAGATTACCAGATTAGAATAAAGTCTCAAGTGTTAATTTAACCCTTTAACCTACTACGGATCTCAATTTACTTCATTTATTATTTTTACGAGTTGGAATAAAATGACGTAAGCCTTATGACGCTGCCCACTTGTTAACTGTTGCAAATTTGACATAGATATACGGTTAGGAAATGTGCAAAGTTCGAATGAAAGTCCAGACTCGAGCATGATTGACGCTATCTGTACATCTGCTCGTATTAATTTCAATTTGTCAATTGAGATAATCTTACATTTAAATCATTTTTCATAAGAATTGTAATATTTGTCTTGTGATAATATTTATCGTTTATACCATCGTATATCATATTTAATTATGTTCTAAATTGTACCTACAAAATAATTTATCAGAATTTCAAAGCAAATGTACACTTGAAATAAGGATTCAATTATTATTATATAATAGGTACAGATATATATTTGTAATAATATTTTAATATTTGTAATAATATTGGATTAATAATTATTTTTCAATCTCAAAGAATCACCAATAAAAACAATCTCCACTATTTAGAATCGAATTAATTTATAGAATTATGCAAAATCACGTTTATTGCCATCATTTGGGAAGGTCAAATAATTAATTCTATTCGGGCTAAAAATTATAGAATTACTATTCTATGTATATTTAGATTTTAGATTCTTGTACGCGCGTTGAAATAATTTGTCAAAAAATGCATTAATGTATTAGTTTTTTATTATCCTCCAATTTTTTTTCCAATTAGTACAATACACCTATAAAATTGCATTGAATAATGTTAAATAAATGAACATTTTCGAGTATCTAGTGCTCCTATTAAATTTATATTTTATATCAATTTTATAATGCATTAAAAAATGTTGAATATTTGACGCCGATCATGAAATAATCATACGGATATCTTTAATTACTGATATTATTTTAAAATATTCATTTAGAATTAGTTATTCATTTGATACAAATACAGCTATGCATTGAATTTGATGCAATATTATTCTTTTATTTTTTAAAATGAATTATTATGCGATGATTTTATTTGCTCAGTTTTAAACATTTTGCAAAAATGGAAATGCAAAACGGGTTTTTGAGATAAAAGTAAAACTGGAAAGTGAATAAGCGCAGCTGAATATCCCTTCAACTGGTCGGTTTCAGGAAATGAATATATTATATAATCTCTTCACCTTTACCTAGGACCATTCCTTTTGGTCAACATCACAGATCATACATACTTACATATATGCATATGCATCTTCTCTCTCCCCTCGTCTTCAAAGGTGTTTTTCAAGTTCATTCAACTCTCACTTTGCAGCTTAAGCTTATACAGATACTACTAGGAATACTTCCTAAACACCTCCTCCGCAAGACAGAAATTCTTAAGCTCCCCTCAATCACACTCGACTCGACACAGCCTATATACCCCCATATCTATCGTTCAATATTCTATATATAAATTTAAAACCGTTACCCACAAGCTTCGTACTACTACTTCCCTATACCTTTTTACCTTTTTCACTCGATCCCATCCTCGACCCAGAGTCTCACTACCTGCGACTCACAGGTATTAATTGTCAACTGTATTCATCCGTCCCAAGTTCATCCACCAACTGAACCTCTTTTTACACAGTGCACTATAAATTTTTATTTGTTGGAAAAAAACAACGTGTAAAATGCCCAGTGTTTCCTAAAATATTCTGGCCTGTGAAATGTTAATACATTGGCAGCAAGGAAGGAGCCCAGGAGTTGGGGGAACCCGGAGGATTCTCATACCCCTTTTCAGTGTTCTAGTTATTAACCTTATACTACATTCCTCTACAGCTTTTACCCCTACACCGCCCCTTATCAATGGCCAACCTGGTCATTTTGGACAATATCCTTATAGGGGACCTCCACAGCGTCCACCACCACCACCTCAGGAGGAGGCTGGAGGGGGTGGAGGCATTTTTTGGATTTTTTTCCGGTAGGTATTTAGAATTTTTAGATATCTTCCTAATAATTTCCAATGTAAATCTTATGGGAATTTATATATTTTGAATTTTAATTCAGATATCCTCGATTCGCTAACTACCACAATCGACTCTTCAACATGCCCGGGTAAATCCCACACTAATTTCCTTTAAAATCAAATCCGAAATATTTTTTTACAGGCAAATGTGTTCATCCACTAACATCTCTAATGGTATGCGACGAAGTTATTGCCCCAGACGAAGAGGAGGAAGAAGAAGACTCCTCTGAAGACTATCCAACGACCCCTGGGAGGTCCAAACGCCAAGCTAAAGCACCCCTCTGCCCTGATAATCTTAAATGCTGCATTGAAAATGCAAATTCCACCCGAGGAAACTCTTCGGCCGAGCCTTCACCAAGCCCTGCATCTCCTCCCCCTCAAACTAGTGTCCATTTCATCACTCCAGCCGCTCCCTCGACTACTCCTGCACCTCCCCCACTCACTCGACCTCCCGCCAAAGCTCCACAACGAGTCAACGTTATTTACTCAAGCTCTACAACGCCAATTCCCACTACGACTACAACTCCAGCACCTCCTCCAACGCATAGCCATAGAACACCTCCCCCTCAACCGCTTCGCCAATCTGGGCAATCTGGAACTCGCAGACCAATTTATGGGAGCGCTTCAGTCGTATCTCCATCTGAAATTAGCGGAGGGAATAAATGCCCAGGGATTTGCATTAAAGATTCGAACGCAACTAATGAAAACACGTTAATTAAACATTGTGACGCTCTCCTTTATCGAAATGGTATGGATAATACCCTATGCGACTTTTCAGCGGGGCGTCCAGATCTTGTTTGTTGTATTGTCGATCTCCTCGCTTATGCAAATGCGCCACCTACCGGCCGGCATCCATCCCAGGAGGAACTCACATCAGATAAGATCCTAGAATATTATGGGAATTATTTGCGCTATGTCCAGGTCCCTCGTGAAGAGGGGAAACATTTGCTCAAAGTCCAAAATAATGCAAAATGGCGGGAATTTGTTGCACTTGTTAATTCCAAAAAGGCGGCCACGACGCCTCCTCAGCCAAATTTTGCTCATGAAGTTAAAACCATCTCAAGCACAAATACATCAAGCTCCAGCCAGGTTGAAAAGGTTGAAAAAATTACATTTACTCCAAGTCCACCGGTCACGGAGCCACCGCCGATTCAACAACAGCCTCAAGCCCCTCAATTCCAACCCAATAATGAACCAGTACGCCTATGCAATTACGAAGTTTCTGTACCAGGGTCATCTCCACGAAATTATGAATACGCAAATGGCACATGCATGTCAAAATACCTCTCATTTTTCTGCGAGGAAGTGGATTCTACAGCGAAATGCTCGCTACTAGAATTTGAATCACGTTCACAGAATCATGTATGCTGCGTTTATGCAAATCGGACTAAAGATTCAGAGGGGGATGAGACGGAGGAGGAAACAGAGGTGATTAAACATGAAATTGAAGAGGTAAATGAAAGCCTAAATTTGAAGCCAAGGAGGAATGAAACGCAAGGGAATGGGAGTCTTCCAGGGCCTTATATGTATGGACCGCCACCTGGCGGAAAACAAAGGATTCGACCTTTTAGGGTACGCCCCTACGGACCAGGAGCGCCACCTTTTATGCAAAAAGTTCCAATAAATATGCAAAATTATTACAATTATTATGTTCCCCAACAACAGCAACAAAGGCCACAGGGTCACCCACAAGGTCCTCCTCCACCACCACATTTCTACCAGCCTCAACAACCTCCCCAAAATTTCCAACAACCACCGCCAAATTACCAAACTCAATATTACAATAACCAAAATAAAGCCCCAAACACGTATAAAGGGGAATATTTAACGGAGGATGATGACGATGTTGATGATGAGAAATTGAAAGCTCTTGAGGAAAGTCTTGCCAAATTAGAAGCTGAGGAAGGAACTGTAGAAAAAGATAGAGACTCGTATTTGTCATCAAACGAAGATTCTGATGAGATTTCTGCAATTAAAGAAAAGGCAGATGACCTACCAGACTGTCCTGGAACATGTATTTCACAATTCCTATCATTTACATGTTTCCGAAATGCAGAGGTTACAGATCTCTTCAAATGCCCAGCATCTTCATCAGGAAATGTTCAGAAATGTTGTGCGCCCAAAGCATCCATTAAAGAACAAGCGGATAAACTTAATGTAAAATCAAAAAGCTCAAAGGAAGTGATTTCAGAAATTAAACACGAAGAGATTCTTCAGCGGAATCAGCTCAAACCTGAACCACCTTCGCAATTTTATCATAAAGTTCCGAAGATTCCTCCTACTCATCTCCACAACCATCATCAGTCACACCAGCATCAGCCACCGCCCCCACAAATTCAGCAACAACATTTCATTTACCCGGATAATAAACCAAGCCCCGAAGAACTCCTCCCACAACCTCAACAAATTATGCCACCTCAACCTAATCCAAATATCAATTTGAATTTAAATATGCGACCACCAAATCCACCTCCAAGTCTCCAACAGCAGCAATCTCTTATACAAAATCTATCTTCGAAAAATGGCGTTCCACAGGGCCCAATCCCTACTCAATCTACACAACAGAAAAATTCCCATTATATTTGCGGGTTGACACAATCCATGTATAAGGCGAGATATATGACAAGCCCTGCTTTTGATATGAATGCACTCGGGATTAATAAGAGGAGTAAAAGGATTGTTGGTGGGAGGGATTCTGTGCCAGGGGAGTGGTGTTGGCAAGTGGCGCTTATAAATAGCCTCAATCAATATCTTTGTGGTGGAGCTTTAATCGGTGAGTATTGGATTTTATATGATAATATTTTATATGCATTATGGGGAATTGAAAAAACTATAAAAATATTTCCGAGTCAATTTTAATAAGAAAAAATCTATTTGACTTTTAAGTTTACATTTTTTCCTTTTTTTACAGGAACTCAATGGGTGCTTACGGTAAGAATTTAAAAATAAATATTTATAGCGTAAATTTTTTAAAAATATTTTTCAATTTATATTTAATTTGAATTTAGGCTGCCCATTGCGTTACAAAGTAAGTTCAAATCCATAATATTTGTATTTCCTATGTAGAGTAGCGATAAGATAGACCAGAATATACTGTATTTCAACACGATATAGAATTAGATCATTAGAATATCATAGAATTACGAGTATCGTATATTGAATATATCTAAGGCTTACAGTGTCAGACATTTCTGAATATTTTCAAAGAATTTCTTAAATTTTTTTATTCTAAATTTTTATTTCTTCAATACAGCATCATCCGAAGCAATCAGGGTAATAATAAGAATGGAGGTTCGGAAAGCTCGCTAATCTACGTCCGAGTTGGAGATCATGACTTGACCTCAAAGTAATTTCAATTTGAATTGTAATCTAATTTATAAAAATTCTCCAACCCATAAATTTAGATACGGTTCTGTCGGAGCTCAAACTCTTCGAGTGCAAACAACTTACATTCATCATAATCATAATTCTCAAACATTGGATAATGATATTGCTCTCCTAAAATTGAGTGGACATGTTCAATTGATGCCAGACCGAGGCGTATGCCTTGTATGCCTTCCATCAACAACGGCAAATGATCTCGGAAATAGTTTTGATCCAGCCGAGAATGGATTTAGCACAAAACAAGCTACTTATGGAAGACAATTTAATTTTGCTGGAAATAATGCCAATTTGAGAGCAGCTCCTAAGAATAATTTTTACAATTCTCAAACTCAACCTTCTCAGCAGAAACCTCAATCTGCTCTAATGCAAATGACTGCACCTAAAAAGTATTGTACTGTCACAGGATATGGCTACATGGGAGAAGGTACAAATTTGAAATTGAAATTGTTTAAGAATTTAAGAATTTATTGAAATTTTAGCTGGGCCAATTCCTTTGAGGGTTCGGGAAGCAAAGCTTCCTTTGGTGGAGGAACAAGAATGTCTTCGACAAGTCAATGCTGTCACCGAGAAGCTATTTGTACTTCCAGCAAGTTCATTTTGCGCCGGAGGAGAGATGCATAATGATGCCTGCCAAGGTATATTTTTAAATTGAGAAATTTGACAAATTCACATTTAAATAAATATTTATTAGGAGATGGAGGAGGACCACTCGTCTGTCTTATCCAAAATGCGCCAAAGGATGAAGCGTCATCTGGTGATTTTAATGAAATGTATTACGAATTGACCGGATTAGTTAGTTGGGGTAAGTTCAATGATAAATGTGAATATGGATCGAAATTGAGAAATATTTTATAAAAGGTTTTGGATGCGGACGCCAAAATGTGCCCGGAGTTTATGTCAAAGTAGCCAGTTTCATCGGGTAATTTCGAAAAATATATTGCCTAATACTATTAAATATTTACTTATAGGTAGTTTCGTGAAATATTAATTGGTTTATTTTGTTATTTTTCAGGTGGATCAATCAAATTATCGCGTCCAGTAGCAATGCATATTAGAAAAATGGCTTTATTTTGTATTTATATATTTGCATCTCAAATTATTATATGTATATACTAGATATACGAGTATAATCCCAATGCAATTTTATTTTATGTTAAAATATCTCAAAATATACAATATTTCAATATACCTATATTATAATGCAATTTTATTTATTTTAAAGTTTATTTTTTGTGTAAAAATGTATGCAATTTTTGTAAAAATATGGATTTTTTTCATGTATTTATTTAGACTTTTTTCCGAGGGGTTTGATGTGATTTTGTATAATTTTAAAAAAATGTATTTCGATGAAATAAAAATTTAATTATTTGAAAAAAACTAATCAAATGAAGATGCAAAAATTTATTTTGGGTGATGGCACGTGGGATAGAACCCAAGACACAATAGTGTAAGACTTATTTCAAATTAAGGAGTAATATAGGAATTGTGCTAACGTGCCTAGAGGTTCAGAGAGATTTTTCCAACTCTTGAAGCTGAAGCTTGAAGGTGACGTAACCAGCAAAAAAATCCCAGGTATAGTATACGATAGGATTTACATGAAAGCAATATATCCTAATATCTATTGTAGTACTAATATGTAAGCATATTGGACTCGAATAAACCAGACTTGCAGTCGAGTCTCATTCACAAATCCGATATGTATTACACACTTTACACACTGTGCACACATATTTAATGAACCAAATATTTATTTATGATAATCCGCTTATCGGGGTTCTACTCGTATATGCGATAACCAATTCAATTCTATTATCGGCAGAACTGGCTTTGAATTATATTAGCTCAAATCTCATTTCAATTCATTCAGTAATTTAATAATTGCCGTGATTCACTTTTGTAAAAGGATTTGAGAGTGCCAAGTTCCGGATCTCATTTTTCTTACAAATCCTAAATAACTAATTACAATACCTATACTAATGTAGCACTGTATTAGGTATTACGGATAATTACAGTATATATTATAATTTTAAAGAATAACATACAGATACTCGTATAAAATCAAGATTCATATATTCTTCTTTCACTTGAAATATTTAGTCTTTTCTGCGTTGATTTCCAGGCATATTTTATGGAAATTTAATTTGATCCGGTAAGATATGGATTATGGATATGATATTGTACGTATTTTATATTGCATAACTAATTCAATTTGAAGTATAACATTTCTTTGAGTTTTTTTTTGCGAATTTTGGCGTATCAGATGCCGAGATTTGGTTAAAAACACATTCATGCTAAATTTCACATATGAATATCTTTTACACGGAGCGTCATCCAGGCCGTGGAGCAATTTACATTGTAATGTATATTTAATTCGCTCCGTCATTGTAGATAATTTTTCACCAAAACTTAATGTAAATGGATTCATTTCAAATTAACCAGCTAAAGTAGACTGCTGTCATCGTCCAAAAATAGTACCTTGGCTTTTTCCTTTAAACTCGAATTAGACCGTGCCTAAGCCTTGCATAACAATGGTCCCAATGTGAATCACGAACCTGGGAGGAAAACTGTCGTCCGTTTAATTGGGGAGGAAATTGAATTAAATTTTTAAAATCAACCTTCACTTTCCTTCCTAAGTTTCCATTTGAGCAATTTGTTTATTCAGTTCATTCAACCTACTCGAGAGGAGAGAGCGTTTGAAGGACTCTCCTGGAAATGCCATCTGAAATTGTAAACCTTCATCTGGGGGAAATTCATCCTCAGATGGAGAGCTTTGATATCCCTCACGAATCCGAACCGGATCCTCCTCCAGTAAAGAAAAATGATGAAAATAAAGGTACAGAACTCCTTTATAATCTGGAAGATATTCCTCCGTGGTATTTGACGGGTTTACTAGGATTTCAAGTAAGAATAATTAATTAAAAAAATAGTAAATACTCTCTACTATTGAATTCATATATTTTTAGCACTATATCACAATGGTCGGAGGCTCTCTCGCAGTCCCTTATCTTCTTTTACCCCGAATGTGCATTGCAAATGATGACCTCGGCGTTCAGACATCGACCAACATTATTTGTACAATCCTATTTTGTTCCGGATTAATTACATTGGGTCAAACGAACCTTGGGACAAGGCTGCCAATCATTCAAGGGGGGAGTTTTTCATTCCTTGTTCCATCACTTGCGATTTTGGGGAGTTTTCAGGGTACAAATTGTAATGCAAATAACTTGATCAAAAGTATATCTTTTTAATTAAATTAGACGGCGGATGTCCACCATCTACCACTGTGGAGGGTGAGATTCAATTTACATTAATATTCTGTAATCTGTGACTGTATATGTCCCTAATTTATTTTTATCAGATATTTGGCAGCCCAGAATGAGAAATATTCAAGGTGCCATTATCACAGCCTCTTTATTTCAAATCTTCATTGGAAGTTCAGGTATATTTTTTCAAATTTTTGAGAACTTTTTAATTTGAGTTTTTTAAAAATAATTGTCCAGGTCTGGTTGGAATTCTACTCAAATATATCACACCGCTTACTATTGCTCCTTCGATAGCAATGATGGGAATATCTTTATTCGGATTTGCAAGCAGTGAGGGCCAAAAAAATTGGTGGATTACAATCTCGTAAAAAAATTAATTTTAAACATATTGGATCTATTTAAATTTTTGCAATTTTTATTTAGAACTATAATTCTCATTACAATATTCTCGCAATACTTGCCAAAAGTGAATATGCCCCTGCCATATTATAAAATCAAAGAGAAGAGATTTGAATTTACTCGATATCCGATTTTTCAAGTTTTTCCGGTGTGGATTTTATTTATTTTTACAAAATATTATTTAAACTTTTTTATATTTGTATAGGTTCTTTTGGGTATAAGTCTGATGTGGATAATTTCGCTAATTCTGACAGCGGCAGGCGCCTTTGGCGAAGATAGCCCTGCTCGCACTGATTTCCGATCAAATACACTTGAACAAGCATCTTGGATTAAAGCTCCGCCATATCCTTGTAATCATATACTATACTATTATTATATGCCACTTTTGCGTTCTGTTCGCTAAGGCTTTTGAACGAGGATACCCTCCAAGTGAATATGGTGTGGATTAGTT
>JAAZTK010000477.1:0-20619 GCA_036507255.1 Megalothorax incertus
TTAACAATGCTAATGAAATCTGCCTATTAGCATTCAAGTCATTGAAGGAAGCTGCAAAGAGGGCTGCCAATGAACCCTTTAGAATACGAATTGAGATATTTGTATCATAAACACGAGATGAGTGGATTTAACCTATCCTGACCTCATACTCGTAATTATTGCCTAGAATCTCTAGAGTCGCTTCTTCCTCATAGGTTCATAAGTATAAGTATAACTTTACCAAAATCCAAAGTGTAAATATTTTTGTATTATGCATCTTTAGATTAAAATCTACGATACTTATATATTATTGCAATATATTACCTTTCGAAAATCCCAGCAATATTAGCATGCGAAATTTTGTGTGTGAAGTTATGAACTGTGAATGCTTAGGAATACCCATAATTTCGAAGTTGAACTCTCTAAATTAATACCATATATTAGTAGCCGAATGTACAAAACAATACAATGTAATTAAGTATGTTTAGATTCTACTAATAGTAGGATACTTTATAAAGTTATAATATTTTTTTAAAAATATAAACTTAGAATTCTAAAGATAAAATCATGTAACTTATCTTTAGCGAGCATATATTGTATCGTAGTCGTACAATACTTTCAAAGCATTTTCAAATAAAAACTTTTAACTAGTCCAATATTTTGCAAACTTAAATTTAGGATTAGAAGGATTTAATTATTAGGTAGTCAAAAACAGATCTACATAGAAAATGGGTTCTTGGAGGTAGTACCGTACCTATTATTGTAGGTCAGGGGTAATGGAAGCTATCGTAGTATATAACTCAAAAATGAATTCATACCGTTTTTGCATTGTCATCCGAAAAGACGAAAAAGGTCCATATTTCGTATGGCATTTCGTATGGCATTCCCAAATAATTTTGATTTAATTATCACAATTCTCACAAACAGGATTATAATTATAATTAATTGTATATCGACACTTCCCGAATACACTTTGTTTTGTCTCACAAAGATTCATTACAAATAGATTGTTTTTAAACTGATACTTCAAAATAATTTAGACACCCAAATTGTACAGAGTTTTAACTTCTGACGCAGTCAGAATATTAATTTAATTACATAATTGCGAGAAGGAGCAACCTATTACTGTACTACACCAATTACGGCAAGTTACAAGAGCTTTTAAACTTTTATTCAAGTCGAGTCGGCTTCCTTTGCAATTTAAGAATACAATGCAATGGATGATGGGAACGGTTTTTGGCATTTTGCAAAAAGTTATGCAAAAAGATGGGCAATAGGTCTAAATCTCGATCTTGGGTTGAAATTGAATTGAGGGGGATTCAAAGGATTCCCTTGAACTTTTAGATTTTGTCCAGGTTTGGCATTAATTTGCTAATTATATAATTACATAAGTTAAGGTATTAATTAATAACTTCTAGTCCTTGATATTCCATTGTCCTGTGAATCAGCAAGAACCATCTCTAACAATTTTACAAAGTATTTTAATTGTATTATTATATTCGAACGAACATTATGGCTCTCTCTGCGAATCTCCTCCAGGTACTTAATTGTATTAATAATTGGACCAGATTTAATTTTTAAATATTAAAATTAAATATTTTGTTTTATTAACTTTTTAGAAATTGTGTCGAGAGGCTTTCCGAAGAAGCTTTTCATCCTCTGCAGCACTACAAGCTAAGCAGGTGAGATTGAATAATTTATAAATTGTTATATCGATTCCCATTAAAAAATTGACTTAAAATATGAATTTTAATTTAATAGGTGACCGTTCGAGATGCATTGAACATGGCGATTGATGAAGAGATGGAGAGAGATGAAAGAGTGTTAATTCTAGGAGAGGAAGTAGCTCAATATGACGGTGCTTATAAGGTATTCTTACTTTCTTATATTGAAAAATTAATTGGCAATTTATATTTGTATTTTTCCAATTCTTAATTAATAAAGGTATCTCGCGGTCTTTGGAAAAAATATGGAGATAAGAGAGTGATTGACACCCCCATTACTGAAATGGGATTTGCTGGAATAGCCACTGGTGCTGCAATGGTAAAAAGTTTGATCTTACAAAAGTTACAATAGGCAATTAAAATATGTGATTTATTAATGGTGTACAACGGCGATATACCTAATCCTAATCCTAAGTATAATATTTCGCTGTCTTTTTGACCAGAATAATTCACAAAAAATATTTGCATGATTTTATGTGAAAGAAAGTTCTCAACTTCTCCTCATTTCTATTTATACAAAAAATAGGAGAAAGGTCCGGAGAAAGTTGGAGAAAATAGCTTAAAATTCATTATATTCAGCAATTTTATTCACATCTAATTTTAAATGTTTTATTTTTCATCCTTAGGCTGGACTAAGGCCTATTTGCGAATTTATGACATTCAATTTCTCTATGCAAGCGATTGATCAAATCATTAATTCTGCTGCCAAGACCTATTATATGAGTGCCGGAGCGGTAATAAAAATTAAGAGTTTGCGTCATAATAGAATTAAATTATAGATTAAAATTAAAATTTTCAATTGTTTGTGATAAGGTCAATGTTCCAATCGTATTTCGAGGTAGGTATTTTAATTTTCATATTATAGCAGATCAAAAGCCACGCATTTCATATATTATGAAATATTTATGAATAGTACAGGATAATCATTTTAAATTACCTTAAAAATATAATTCGGAGTTTGATTTACATGCTATTTTTTTTAATTTTTCTCTAGGACCCAATGGTGCAGGTATGTCTTTATGCCATCTAATATACAATTTATATAATGTCAAAGGTATTTGCCAGAATTATATTTAAATTAAATTGATTTTAGCATCTGGAGTTGGAGCTCAACATTCACAATGTTTTGGAGCATGGTATTCACATTGTCCCGGATTAAAGGTACGAGTCAATATTTATCCTACAAAGTTCCCTATATATAGACATTGCACATTGATTTCTTTCTCTCGAACACCAAAACCAAGTTATTTTTTTATTCCCACCCCTTGTTTTTCATCCTCTCTTCCTTCTTCCGAGTTCAAAGTAAATTGTTTTTACAAAGGTTTTGTGTTTGTTTTTGTTATTTTACTTGAGGATTAACTTTAAGGATTCCCCCCTTAATCTAGTATAAAGCCAAGCTTTAAACCCCTTTGTTGAAGCCCCCCTCCGAAAAAAAAGAAATGTTTCTAATGAATTTTGGATAAACTTTCTCAAGGTTGTATCCCCGTATACATCAGAGGATGCAAAAGGATTATTAAAAGCTTCTATTCGGGATCCGGATCCAGTCGTATTTCTTGAGAATGAAATCCTTTACGGCCAACCTTTTGAAGTATCCGATGAAGTTATGTCCAAAGACTTTATTCTTCCCATTGGAAAGGCTAAAATAGAGAAAGCTGGTAATAATGTGACGCTTGTAAGTCATTCAAGAGGTGTTCAGTTATGCCTAGAGGTAAGACATTAAAGAAACGACGATAAAATGGGTTCATAATTAATTTTTTCGATCCATTAAATTGTTTGACAGGCCGCAAAGGAATTGTCAACGATTGGAATTGATTGTGAAGTCATTAACTTGAGAACGCTTCGACCTCTTGGTACTATATTATACCTAAGGATAAAATTAGCCGTATTACAAGTCTTAATAATTCATGAAACCTGTCAACTTTTTTCAGATATGGAGACTGTTGTGAATAGCCTATCAAAGACACATCATATTGTAACCGTTGAGCAGGTATGCTATTCTTAAGATATCTTAAAATAATACTTTAAAATAATATAACGGATTAATTTAACTTTGCATTAAGGGTTGGCCATTTTCTGGGATTGGAGCAGAAATATCAGCCAGAATAAGTGAAAGTAAGATGAGAATACCATTAATGCAAATAATTTAGAATAATTTCTAATTATTTAACAAAAGGTACTGCATTTTTTCTCCTTGATGCACCCGTTTTGAGGGTATCTGGTGCAGACATCCCAATGCCATATGCAAAAGCTCTGGAAAATGCAGCACTTCCACAACCTTCAAATATAGTTGCATCTGTCAAAAGAATGCTGAACGTTAAATGAAGTAAATGAGGTGTTAATTAAGGTAGTTTGAATGGACATTGGTAGATTGGTAGCTAATAAATTAAACAAAAAAGCTAGCCAAATAAAACTATTTAGATAAAGATATTTGTATACTCGTATATAGAGAATGGGTCGAATTATCTTTCAGTTTAAATACTACCTGTTTTATGTAATAAAACTCTTGCCAGATAAATCTCCTCTCTATCTCCCCTTTTGTTTGTTTTGTTGAAATATTCATTGCATTTAAATATTAATTAGAAACTTTAAAAGCTTATCGAATTTTTAAGTGTTCAAAAATTGAGTTGTGATTTATATATTATTATTATTATTAATTAAGGTTCTAGAATTCTATTCGTGTGTTATTCAGACTTCTTTTAAATTGTAAACTTTATAGGCTATGAAATAGTAGTACGATAAATGTTTCATATAGGATTAAGATATTCTTCAAAAATGAATCTTAATGAATAATGATATACTACCTATCTGTAGAATTGAAAAGATAGAGACTAAGCCTAATAAAGAATGAGAAGTAATACGTGGAATGGACATTGATTTACAATTTTGAGCGTTTTAAAATTTATTTATTAGGATTCTATCATATAAATCTTTTCATATTCAATAATAATAGTGCAAGCGATAAAATCTAGCAAAATAATGATTCGATGTCGAAACTAAACTTTAATTTTTAAAATACTATTATCTACGATAGAAAGTAGGTAATAATCAGGGTCGGCAAAAAGTATAATATAGATCTTATGACTTGTCTTAAAATTGATCATTGTACTACAGATAGATACGTATATAATCCTTGCATGTATGCGATTAAAAATATAGATCTAAAATTCGAGAAGATTAATACATGCGATATAGGATTTCAAGTATATAATACGATATAGAAATATAATTAATGCTAAGCGTAATCTTAATAAGGTCTGAAGAATGATTAGGTAATCTTATAAACTGTGATGATATTATAGAATTCAGGTAGGTCTTGTCGAGGAGATTACTTCTTGAAGTCTTTGTTTCAACATTGTATTGTGTTCTCTGTAAGCAATTAGATCATTAACATGTTTTAATTTACATTTATAAATCTGCATAAATACTCAATATTACCTATAATAGTTAATCAAATCCGCTTGTCTTTCAAAGACTTCTTCGCTAAGAGGTCCGAGTGATCTAGGCCCAAAATCTAAAGCATTATTTGTCGTATCATCATCAGAGATGAGGACATCTAATAAAAATAAACAATTGAAATAAGTATAGATATTGGATATTAGTAATACATACAAAAAAATAATAGATATTACAAACCTGGAAGACTTCGTTTGCGGTTAAAATGCCAAACGATATCTAAAATGTATACGATGAAATGATAGGTAAAAAATAAATGTAAACAGTAGACTTACAGAGATAACGAGTAAGAACAGAAACAATCGCAATGATTTCCAGTCCAATTAAAATTATTATGTATTCTTCTTTATTCAACCGAATGGTGGATCCACATGGCCGCTCTTTTTGGCAATGATCGTGACAAAATTGTAGATATAATGAGCAGCAAAGAACTCCATGTGGATACTATCCAAAAGGGTAATTGACTTATAGTTCTCGTACTATTGTAAAAACTCCAAATATCCCCTTCTTCTAGCTCTTATATGCTCCAATTGAATTAGTTGGTCACAAATCTAGTGAATTATAATTAATAAGGAGTGTTCAATTCTTAAAATTAATATCTTAATCCTTACCAATACGAAACACCAATATGAGGAATGCATATAAAAAAGGATTGAAAGTGGTTTGAGGAAACATTTCTTCCCGGAACACTCCAGAGGTATTATAGCCGTAGCAAGAAGCATTCCAATCTTTAAATTATTGCTAATTGATTAGTATTAAGTACTTTTAATGCCATTACATCAATTAGACTTACAGATGAAAAGAGCATAAAAATGCTGTAAGAAATTGTATTGACATTCCTAAAGGTGTAGTTGGATTCCAATGTAATCCCCAATGAAGAATTGTTAATCAATTGTTCTCCATCATTGTCCTCCTCAGTCTGTTGGGTATTGTTAAAAGTCTCGGAAGTAAATGTTTGGTCACCTTCTTCTGAAGAAGAACCAAATGAAATCCGTTGACCCTGGAGAAATATCGAGAAATCAAAATATGTCTGAATTTGAGTTCTTTCTTCCAAATATGATTATAAAATTAAACTTACAATTCTTTTATTAATGCTGACCATCTTGGGCTATTCCATTGCTTAATTGGCTAATTATGTCAACAGTTTTATCAAAATCAATAAAAATTTGAAGTCTTGCACTCGTGATTCATTCAAAATATTTTGATTTTTGATGAATTGCGCCAAGATATTCCATTTTAGTCTCATTGCATAAAAGGAACGTTATCAAAATGAGAGGACTTGCAGTAATTTATATATTATAGCATGAATTGTTGTCGATGATTTATCGTAATCTAATTAGGTAGTAAATTGCTAAATAAGTGAGTAATTATTCATGAACTATTGTGCAAGGCGTTATTAATATAATGATTCTAATAAATATTTTTGTTTGGAACTAATCCTAAGATTTAGATCATGATTCATGAATTTAAGATTTCGATAATCTGAAATCTGAATGTATATTCCAATTTTTGCATTTATTGCAGAAAAAATTCTCATAATTTGCATAAAATATATCAATTCACATTGTAGACAACGAAAACAATATGTAATTAATAATTATACTTATTTTTGCGAGTCAAATTCGCATAAATAGCTAAATGAAATTATATAACTTATTGATATATCACTTTTTAAAGACGACTTCAATTAAACTTTTGGTAGGAAGCCAGCACTGAAAAAATACAGATATAATCATTATATGAATTTAAAGTATTAGGTATTAAAATTAAACTGCATACCTTGTCTTTGAATGCAGCAACAGCCACATTTCGATTCGGTTCTTCATCAAACGCTTCCGATTGGCATCCGAAGTGTTCAGCATACTCATGAATTAAGTGCCTTTTATCCCGATTCATTGAAGGGAAAGAGAATCGGACATAATTCTGACCTGGAGCACTCGCGTTATATTCTCTTGATTGGATATCAAGTACGATCTCCCGTAATTTCCCGTGTACCATCTCGCAGAAATTTGGATTCTTTTTAGCCATACTAATCATAAATTCAGAATAACTTGGCGCCCCAAAACGAATATATTCATTTGTAGATCCTTCATTCTCTCGAATTTTGCGTAGACTCTCATCATCAGGAATATCTTCATCTTGAATTTGTAGAGCTTCAGCCAGCTTCCGTACTCTGCTTAATCGCATACATTCTTTGTCGCATATAAGCACGCCAAATCGATTGTTATACTTCCATTGGATCACCTCTTGACGAATAGTTTTTTCTCTCTCATTTGCGCTACTAGAACTAGAATCCTCTTCAGGAGAACCATCCTCCTCCTTTTCAAACCAGTCAATCTTGGCAACAGCCTCCTCCTCTTGAGCCTGGATCTGTTTCTTCACTGCTACATCCACCAATCTTTGGTATTCCATCTCCCTTTTACAGCATACTTTAAATTTAAATTTAAATTTTAATCAATAAAATCAATAAAATAAATCATAAAATAAAACAATAACTTTTTAAACTTTTTAAATTTCCACAAAGACAAGTTACTTCAACCGTTAATCTGCATTTGGAATCGGGACAATTTTCTGAATGACAAGGAAGGCCACAAATATGGCCGCACTCTTTTCTGAGCTTAGTACAAGGTAATTTGCATATATATTCTTCTCCCTCTTCTTTTTTCCCCGTACACTCTCCTGGATGGCATATCCGGGGGCATTGATGCCGTTTACCTATTGGGAATAATTATTTGGACCTAATTAACTATTATTCCGGAACTACGATAGTTAGCAAAAAGATTCCAAGTGCCCCAAAGAGCTGTGATATTGTAGTTCAAATGATAAAAATTTGAATAGCCAGTGTTGTACCCTTTGACCTCTATGCCCTTTTGAACCCGGAGGGAAATCGAATTCAGAAATAACTTGGGCCTATTTTGGGCGGAGGTCATTCCAAACTTTCCTGATTATTGACCTTAATTCTCCGGGATTCCGGGTTTTTTGTTTCGCAAAGTTATACCATTCTCATGACTCTCCACATGTTTTTGGTGGGTTTTCAGATCCAGAAAGTTACTTGGTCATAGGGGAGTGTCCCCCAACCCCTCTTTCTACCCCCGAAAAACGGTCTCTAATTGACATAAAGGCGTGGCAGGTCAAAGGAAGGTCAAATCTTCGGGATATCGATTTTGGGGATTGTTTCTCAACTTTCCCAAATAAATTATGGTAGTTGACACTGTCTAAGGTCATTCTGACGATGAGGAGGTCAGATTTATTACTTGCAACCACTTTCAAAAAGGGGGACGCTAACAGGGTCAGGTCTTTAGTGCAGGGTCATGGCTTGATGAATCAATTTCAAATTCGGAGCAATTGAAGACCTTGAGTAACTGGTTCCTTTCATAAAAGAACCGAGTATTCAATATCAATAAAGGCGGAGTTCTTGAAGTCTCAACATGTGACCTCTATTTCTATTTTCTAATTAAGGGTCAATTTCGATACTTAATTGCACTGGTCAAATTAATTAAATAAAATATTTTAAAATTCTTGCCAAATGGGCTTGATATCCAATATTAATTTGGCATAAAAGTGTTTTTAAATATATCACCAGGAATTAGTAAAAAAACGATAACAATTGTTTAAAGGAAGAGTCCAATACGTACAAGGAAGTAAACGAGAGCAGAGTTTTCCACAGGATACTCCCTTGATATGGCATCGGATATTCTTCATCTCCTGATGTTTTCCGTAACACAACTTCCTGCTTAAGAAATTACATGGAGGACACTCGAGTTCAGAATGGCAGTTGTGTATAACTGGGTGGCCGCAAATCTTAATTTATAAGAATTAATAAGAGATATAATAAATGTTCATTTAAATGTTTGAGTTTAATTTGAACCTCAAGATCCGGGTGAGTTCTTTGACATGGGTCATTGCAAATCGGACGAAGGGTGCCACAAGGTACTAGTTCATAAGTCAAATTCGTTATATAATTCCTTTACTCAGAATTTTCATAAGTGCCTTGCATATTTCCCTACCTGGAGGATAAATCACTTGCTTTCCACATTCGCAACGGAGCTCTTCGTAGCTATTTATGGAGCAGGGATTACACTTATAATGACAAAGGCTCGTACAACGATGTAATCCACACCCTAACATTTTATAATTAGTGTTAATTGAATTACTAATTAGCAATAATAATTTCAATTACCAACCTAGAGGCTTATCGCAAATCATGAGACAGAGATGCTCCGTTATATCACAGCATAGCGTATTACATTTATGCTTGCCACAGCTTCGCTTCTGAGGGTTTAAAAATGATATTTAATATTTAATTTTTAATGCAATTACAAAAATATATACAGTGTAGTAAGAAATCAATAAATCAAAATAAATCTTACTTTGGTACACTTCTTCTTGCATGATATGGGTTCATTTACATTCAGTTCGGAGCAAGCCTTTTCAAAAGTCTGATTTCCGCATTTACATTTAACAACAGTCATCATATCGCATTTGTGGTTTACATCGTTTACGTGACATTTTAACTGACAGCGATGAACGTTATTTCTTCCTCCAGGAGCGGAAAAGAATGAATTTATTCCACAATCGCTCATTATTTTGTCGCAAATCTTGCCACATGTCTCAACCACCGGATCTGTACAAAGTAGCCTCTTTTTCCCAAGGGATTCGAGCGTTGTTCTTCCGCCTTAAAATAAAAATAAAACCCCATTAATTTCAACTCTCTAAATCCTAAAACTAAAACTAATAAAAGTCTCTCTTACAAGGGCATTTGAGCAAAAGTTCGGGGGATGTTTTACAAGGCTTACAATTTCCTGGATGACATTGACGAGGGCATAAATGGTTTTTACATGCAAGTTGCTTCCCGCAGGGCTTTCCACAAGAATACATATATTTTTCATTAAAGAGTACTACTTGTGGAGGAATGGCATCAAGGGCATCTTTTAAATTCGAGCATTTCTCCTGTCTTGTATCTTTCTCCTGTCTTCCACAATGGCATTCTAGTTTAGGAAAAATATTAGCTTTTGGTTCTTGAAACGTTTTTCAGAGCTTATTCATACCCAAATTAAATAAAACGGAACATTCCTCTTCTTTCCCGTAATGACAAATCTTTTTGCATTTATGATCAGGCCCTCCCTCTCCAGCAAGGGTACATTTCCACAATACTTTATCACAGACTGAATCACACACGAAGAAAGGGTTGGAGCAAAGTACAGACGCTTTATTTCTTCCACATGGACATGTTCTGATATATTTAGCCATTAGTACAAATATCTATTAAAAGGTGTAAATGCATTTCAAACCTTTGAACATAAGAGTGACACGGTGGATGAGGTCCAGGATGACACAGACTCTCACAGGGATGATTACATATCAATTTATCAGAATCGGCCGTGTTTAGTGGAAATCTCTTTCCACCACAGGTCTTTCCACAGGAATGAGGGATCATATCTCTCGTCCAGGATGGATTCTGTACCTTTCCACAAAAGCATCGATAATCTTCCATTGTTGGAATAGTTTGATAAATCTTTTGACATGAAGGGCACCTATTCAAAGCACGTACTATATTAGATCTTTATATTCTAAATAGCATAAACACTTGCCTCCAATTAGTTATAGCTGGAGAATTTGTATTATTTCTTCGGGTTGAAGCCGATGTAATTCTCAAAGGTAATGGTATCCCCATAAAGTCGAGGTGTCCTCCGGAAGCTCCACGATCCTCCTCTGGGTTTTCAGAAATTGTAGCAGTACTTTTCTTACCCCATTGAATGATACATTTCAAATGAAAGATATTGTAGCAACTTATACAGGTCCATATGGGTATTTCATCGCTTCTTCTTTTAATCCCCTTATTTCCAGAGTTTGAGAAGATTTTTTCAAAACAAACTAAACAGTCCAATCTACATTTCCGTAAATCTTCTTCTAGAGTTAATTTTTGATTCTTTTCCCCTGTAGATTCCTCTTCTTTTTCTTCTGGCTCTTCTTTCTTCCTCTCTTTTTCCCGATATTCCCGATAATTATTCTTATATTTTTGATATCCATTACCCTGATCATTGTAGTATGGGTTGTAAAAGGTTGGATCGTAGTAGAATTCATTAGGATAAAGATTGCCTGGCTCTTGGAAGTATTGACCTGGATAGTTCTCTACTTGATTCTCATGCAAATATTGAGGATTATAAGCTGTAGGGTCTTGTCCACCGGAAGTGGATGGAAATGGATGGGAAGTATATGCCTGACCAGGTACAAACTCTTTAACGTGTGTCAATGATTCGAATAATGATCGAAGGTGATTGCTCCCGCTTTGTTTCTCCGCTTTGGAAGGGCTTCTTGAAGGCCCTTGGCCAAGGTTTTTGACCAAGGTTGAACTTGACTTTGAGGAAGGCCGTGGATTGGACGAATTGTTAAAATTGGATGATGATGGATAGAGGAGGGATGGGATTTGATTCTTATTTGGAGGGACTCTCCTGCCAGGTTGACTCCGTGGACTTTGTTTTTGACGCTGCTGCTGATGGTGGTGGTCCCTTTGAGAATTCAATGCTTGTGAATAATTGACATCATTGTTGGGGGGAGCTTTTGAAGACGAGGATCTCGAGGAAGACTGATCACTTACCTGGATTTGTATTTAATTTCATGGTTGCAGGCTTTCTTCGCGAATGATTATTGTAGGAAGCACCTCCTCCTCTCTTGCTGGAAGTGGATCCGGAAGTTGATGGACCATGTTCTGCTCCTCCTCCTTGAACTTGGACGACCTTTTCAGATGATAGCAGCTGCTGATTTGGAGGGGGTTTCTTTTCATTGTTTTTATTCGTGTCCATCTTAGGATGTTAAATAAAAATATACATTCTCTGATTAAACTACTCCAAGTTCTCGATGCCACTTTATTACCAATTAGTTAGGGTACACAATTAGTTAGTTAAAATTCGCAAAAATTTTTCTAAAAAGACTTTCTCCACTCGATTTTAAAGTGCTTGAATTGGCTTGAATTGGCTTGAATTGACAACTTTTGGCGCAATAAATAGAACTTGGATATATTGGTTACCGTTCTTATTTCAATATGCATTATTTTAGGGCCACTTGTATGTGATTGACCTCTCATTTGACCTTACATAATGAATGTCTAATTAGATACTCATAATTGGTTATTTAATGGCCTTTTTAAAATTTTGAATAAATTAAATATAGGATCGGGGGTAATTCTATTTTATAACGAATCTAATTTTTTGGAGTCGAGAGGTACATACTCAACTAAACAGTGTCAAATCCGTTCCGAATTTGCAATTTTTTTCGAGGACAATTTCCTGTTTTGAATTAATTTAATCCCAGTCTTCCAAATTTTTATTTATTTTTCCATTTGTGATTTGAATTTCAACAATTTACAATATATCTTTAATTTGGAGTATTATTTATTTTGAGTAAAAAACAAATTGTTCAAAAGTTTGTTGAAACTTGAACTTGTGCTAAATTACAATTTGACAAATTGTCATTTTGATTACCTAATTTGATTTTAAAATTTTTTGCTTGTAAATTATTACTTCGCCCAGAATCGCCGGTAAGATTTTTACTTATTCATTAATTTACCTAAAGATTAGTGAAAGATCATAGGAGCGGATGTAGCAGACTATTAGGCTAACACATGGCCTGGGTGTAACAGGTGTCAAATTGAAATGATTACAATTTCATGGCCTTGTCTAACTGGCTAATTTCTAGTTTCGAACAGTTTAACTTTAATACAGCGTCCAGATATAAATACCTAGCTAGTGCATAGCAGCTTTAATATGTAGGTATTTAACATTTAATTCTAATCATTTTAAAATTTATTTATTTCAGAGCTGTAAAAATGGCCTACAATTCGAGATATACTGGAGGAGCTGGAGATGAGACGACAGAACTGGAACAACTACAAGGAAAAACTGATCATATTGTTGACGAGGTACAGAATCTTTTAAATATAGTTACATAAATTACTAGTATAATTACTAATTAGGCTATGTGGTACCTATTGATATTTTTAAAGAGGTTATAATTATGAACTTATGAAGATATACTATACTTATAGCGTACCTAGCTAGTCAGAAGTCTACGACTCTACGAATAAGTATACAATCCACAGCTATTAATATTATTTACAATACGATTGAGAACGCGATGGTTAAAGTGGTTTAAGAAAGGCAGCTTTCTCCTTTATGTCAGACTTTATTTACTAGGTATGTACATAAGTCAGGCTTACTAAGCCTATTGTGATTAACTCGATAATTGTCATTAATATTAATATACTCTAGAGTCTAGGCTCTTCATTAATTTGCTCCTTGCAAATAACTTATATAATTAAAATGTGAAGAAAGTACGATTGTACATTGAATAGTCATACTACAAAAGTCATACGACCGTCGAATGTGTAGGGTAAATGTACAATAGGTACCGTATTTGAAAGTTTCGAAACTTGAAAAGTTTTTAAAAGACATTTTTATAATTGGTTTCGAAAATCTTGATATTTTTTTACATGTTTGGTTCATAGGTAGCTTGATTATAGCATGATAAATTAATTGAATCAGCTAGAGCATAGAATGTTGAATATATTGAGATTCTGAGAACTTTGAATATACGAGGCAAGAGTAATTATATTTGAATTTTGAGATCAACATAGTACGATAGATGTTGCAATAAAAAATTGGGAAAGCGAGATAAAGTTTTTTTCTAGTCCTTTTTAACAAACTTCAACAACAACAAAATGTTACATTATCCTATTTTTCCCTTTAACTTGAATTTAAATGTACGCGATGATTTGAACTTGAAGTACGAGTATACTAGTTTGATTTAAAGTTTTACATTATTAAGGGTACTTTAGCAGCTTACCTGGATCAATTACAATTTCACAACTTTAGTATTTTTAATGTTGTTTACTGTTTAGTCTAGAAAACTCTTACTCCCTTTGGCCTTTACTATCCTAGTTGTATCTTTTAGATTTTATTCCAAGATCCGACCCACGGATATTTCTATTTTAATGTGTATTCAGAATAGTATATACTCCCACATCATCATTCAATTCCATTAAAATATTTTAGTAATTGGAGACTTGGAGTCCAGCATTTTTATATACCATGTACATTTGAACTTTAAAGGCACATATCTGTATACTAATCCACATAATATATACGAGTACTGATGCTACTACATAGATGTACTATCCGGGACCGAATTTACTTAATAATAAAATACCGCTTTAATTATTTACATATATGCATATGAAAAAGAATGCGGCTTAGAATAGTACAGTAGTACAATATACCTATAATATTAGTATAACCTGATTTCGAGAAATTGCCCCCGGCCAAAGAGAAAAGGATTTTGAATAATAAAGAGAATTGCAATATGGGTGGAATACGGGTGAAAGAAATGGACGCAGAAAAAGATTTCTCATGCAGGCTCTGTGAGGTTGAATGAATAATTCTTACAGAAATATAATAACCTACTTGTATGCCTTACCATGCCTAGTACTGAACTTCGCAAGTTCCCATCCAGCCTCAGGGTATTCATTTTTAACAACGCGACCCACAAATTATAATTTCCTTTGTAAAATGTCAACGTCTGCTCATTTAAATGTACTACAATTTACATAGTAGTAGTACGGTAAGACCCACAAATGTCAAATAATTTTTCAGACTTCAGAAAAATACGATATCTTATCCTGAGTAATAGGTAGGTAACTTTGTTTGTAATTTAAATTTTGGCATATTTGCGAGGGTGAACTCAAACTGGATTTTAAAATATTATTTAAAATCCAATTTTTTTTAAATCCCATATGATAGCGTGTGGGAGAAAGAGAAAGCAGTGAAAGCAAGAAAAATGTTTTTTCAGAATCAAGATTTAAAGTCTCTAAAAATGGCATGAGATTGAACTGTAGATCCAGTTCATTTTTAATAAATTGGATATGGAAGGGGATCAACTTTAACCTTTTTAATAATGCTAATACTTTAGTTTGTTGAACAAATAATGATAAAACCGTAGGAGATTAGGAGTAGTACTAATACGATACTTTTAATTATCATTCTGTTTATGTAAAAAGGATTATGAATTACTTATCTTCAGGCTTTTCCGCATTTTAAACGAAACTTGAAAAACATGCCCACCCACACTCTTGGAAAGATCCCTCATAATCCAGAATCTATCAAATTGAAGCGAAAAAAATTTAATGAGCTTATTCCTTTGGACAGTGATATCGAAAAGCTATTCCCCTCTAATCCAGGGATTTACAATATGAATAGGTATAGAGCTTAAGAATGCTTAATTTGAAAATTCCTTGATGCATACGTCCTTCTTATCCAGCTTATCCGTATCCGGAATCAGATCAACTTTCTCCAGACTGTATGAGCTATTGATTAGTCTCCCTTTTATAGACTTATTTTTTTTATCGTGTCAATTTTATGGTCTGGTAGTTCTAGTGTATTACCTACTACATATTGGTTCTGTAATCGAGTAATAGAATTGTCATTTCTTCTGAAAGGGGAGGGGGAAGATGAAAAGACGCAAAGAGTGTCATGACATTGTTAGGTCCCCGGGTGTCCGATTAGTATTGAATTACCTCCTGTGGAGCGATAAATAAGACCCGAGATTCCCCTTTGAATTGAGAGGAAGAACCAAGAGATTCGATTGGCATAAAAGCCGTGGGAGTGGAGTGATTCCCCAAAGAGGTGGTGGTGGAATGAAGGTGTACATGGAAAGCTATCTATTATGTTGGTCTCAATAATTGTATACCTACTATATGTACATATGTAGGGCTGTTCTGCAGATGCTTTTAGATTTCTTTCGAATGATTGTGATCTGATGTTCGTGCCATTCGAAAAGAAATCGAATGGGAGTATAAAGAGGTGGGGAATGGGGATATTTGGTACAGGAATTGAAAAAGACGGTTTCCAAACTCGCTACCCGGCTTCACTCCTAAGCTACCTGTATATAGGTACGTACTCCCAAGTTTCCTCGACTTTCTTAGGTTGGGACATACGGTTTCCAAAATTTCGTTCAGTATTTTAATTTTTGCTGATGCCCATAAGATTTAAGAATGCAAGCTGCTTGCGTCGCCTTCGGTTCCTTAGGATTAGTAAATGCTTGATTATAATATTTATAATTTCACAAAAAACTATGTGAAATTCGAGGAAAGCTCTTGACCGGGCATCGTAGAAAGTAATGTAGTTTCAATTCTCAAATCAAGTTTCATTTCTTAGGTTGAAATTTGCTGATTTGAAATATTTGAAAAATTGGTTTTTGTTCGATTTTTAGTCTGGTCCAGATCTGGACAAATGTTAATTCCATCCAAAAATATGACAATATAGGGAAAAGTCCGGCGGACCTAATGACGGGTCGGAGTTAGGTCTATTGGGTCAAAGCTCATAAGTTATAAGGTTTTAAAGGTGTTTTCGGGGTAGAGTCCGGGAATCAAAAAGCTCAAATTCCTTTAAAGGCTTTCTCAGAAAAATTTGAATTTTTCCCAAATTTTTAGTTGTATTGGGCATTGAGCTACCTTACTTTCTAGCAATCTTGTGATATATATATCCATGCATGTAGTTCCATGGTGACTTGGAGGATCAAAAGAAAGGAACACTAGTTGCTTTCTCCAGAATAGAGAAGGTAGGGTTGAGTGTATTGGAAGCTAGGGATGGGGGGATGCGCACTTCACCACGCTTTCTCCCTACTCTGCAAAAGGGCTCGAATCCACTTTTTCCCGGGCCATTCATCATTTATTCCTTGTTTTCTATTTGGTTTGGAAAGTTCATTATTAGGTCCACTCCTGAGTCTACTCCTATACATAGAGATACATAAGTGAGGATTACTCGTTGAGGGGGATTGGATCCCGCTCGGTCATATTATATCGTACATGATATACATGATATGCCACAACAAGATTAATATACAAGTACCTAAGCTAAAGTAGCCGTTTGGATCAGTGCTCTTCTCTCGCTTCGAATTCATTCTGAATTCCAGATTAAACTAATTGGTTCTATTCATTCATGAGTACCCAACCGAAAGTGCTAATAATTTAATACTAGTCGTTGAAGCCGTTTCAATTATCCCCATAATGCCAATCTATTTTTAGATTGGTCAAACTCCCCACAAAAGGCATACGTGGAATATTCAGGAAATACCACTCGTTCTTCATACTACGATATTTGTACTTGTACAGACTATATAACAGATCAGTTATTAATATTTTTTTTTTAAAACGGGTAAAATGAGTGAAAGGAGGATATACTCGTTTGCTTCGGCAGATCATATGGAGAATAGGGTATTAAATAAGAATGCTAATTTCTATTATAAAATCCTATCATAAAATTAAAAGTTTGAAGGGATATTCTTTAAAACTGAAATGATTATTTTTTTTCTTTCAGTCTCTGGAGAGTACGCGACGAATGGTGGCCCTATGCGAAGAGGTAACGTTACGGGATTACATTTATTAGGCTAGCGATTCGAGGGATTCGTGTGAACAAAAGATTCAGGAATCAGGATAGGATTACGTTACCTATTATTAGCCATACCTAGGTCCTATAAACTAGTACGGATAGGACGGATACAATTGGAAAAATCTAACATAGGCTATTTTTATCAGAAATAAAACAGATTCAATTTTTTAGGGCAAAACTTTTAAGTTGAAAGAGAATTTTATATTAAAAGCTTCTATCTCTTCCCCACTTCATCTTTGGCAAACCACTTAAATTCTTTTTGTTTACCTTTACTTGTAGTAAGTACCTTCCTAGTAAGGTAATAACTCGTCTTGAAAAATAAAAGTCTCGAATTACAGTCTTTTTCCTCCATTATTATATTCTCGCTACTCTTTTTCCTATTTGTATAAGTATATGTTACTTTTCATTATTTTTTCTGGTTTAAAATCTAAAAATCTATCGATTCTTTCAAACTCTTCTTCATCTTTCTCTATACATAATTAAATCTGGGCATACAACTATTAATTATCTAATATTTAAACTTGTCTATTGTACATATAAAAAACTAACTAAAAACTTGCTCCGTCTTTTGTTTGTCTTTGCTGCGCCGTCTTTCTTTTCTCTCGTCTTGGGATGGAATTCTTTATTAACTCTAGGGAAAAGAGGCTGGAATAAGGACACTAGTCGCGCTGGACGATCAAGGAGGTGAAATATATTGTTTAAAAAACTAATAAATTCTTTAAAAATATTTTTTAATATCAATTTTTAATATTTTTCCCCCGATTAATTAATGTCGTATTATTTCATATATCTGTAAATCAAAATTTTTGGAATTCTGGAAAGTTGAAATTTTTTAATAATATATGAAATTCAACTTGAGGATTCCTAGTAGCTTCTTAAAAAGTTTTTAATGTTAAATGTTAAAAAATTCTGGCTAAAAAAATGTCTTAACCGTCAACCCTTTTTGAAAATTATGAAGAGAACTTTCTCAACCTGCCCCCTGCAAATTTGCAACTTTCTCCTCTATATGCTTTTACATATTTCCCTGCTACACTTCTACTTTTTATGGGTTTCCGGGTGCCTTTATTAAATACCTATAAATATTATATATGCTCAAATCAAATACTACAATACGTGATTGATTTATATTTTATCTGTATATCTGGAAAACCTTATCGTATAGAGTACCAAAGCACAGGAATAAATTAATTACAGGATATTTTAAATAAAATACTAGTGTCTATATATATCTTAATAATCTTATGTAAGTATGTACTCGTAGCTAATTAAGGAAAGTAAATATCGATTTGTTAACTAGAAATACAAAATGATTTAACCAAGCCCTATTCGGATATATCGTATCTTAAATTCTAATAGTACCCTATATAAAGTTTATATAAATCCCTGTAATATTTTTACATTTCCCATTTTAAATGGATTTTTAGAGCCAGGATGTTGGCACCAAAACTCTCGTTATGGTCAAGGAGCAAGGCGGTATATGCATATATTTTATTTTCTAATTTCGAAAAATATACTAACAATTTTTTAGCATTTTAAATTTTTAATACGATATTTTGCCATAATATTTAATCACTAATTTAGTAATATTCTTTCGTTAATGAGCATAGTTTACTCTAAACCTAGATAGGTTCTTTCTAGGCTCATTACTAGTATTCCGTCTACTTTTCTTTTCGAGAATACATAATTTATCGTGTTTTGTTATTTTTTCAATGCTAACAGTAGGTATACTAGGTACTAAAAAGTGCTTACTTAAGAAATCCTAATTGCTTTTGACGTTCAATGTACTACCAGTATAGTCTCTAGGTAGGTATTAATCCCAATTCCTATGTTGTTTATTGCTTGTGAATGCCAGATATATAGTCTATATTTATCGTACTACTTTGTAGTAGTACTATTGTACAATAGTTTATAGTATGCAGTAGGTAATTGGAGATGATAAATTGAATTATGTAATACACGCTGCGGACATTTATTTTCAACAAGTTAGAAAACAAGCAATACAAAATAAATTAGAAGCTTATCATCAGGTCGGGAGCTTGGAGGTTTTCGTGTAATTTCAAGCCGCATTATTCTTGAAAAGAGCCCAGTTGGCGAAACATGTTAAATATATAATATTAATGGGCTTGTAAAAGGTTGCTTTATAAAATATTCATATTGAATTCATGTTGGCTTCTCCTCCTGAGACTTTGTCACTTTGAGTTTTGCTAAACTTTTGTATTCTATCTTTCTTTCACCTCCTTCTCATCTTCAAAATATGCTCTTTTAATTGACATTTCATGCCATTTTCAGAACAACTTGACCGAATTGAGGGCGGAATGGATCAAGTAAGTATAATTTTGAAACTTAATCCTTAGTTGAACTTGAAGTAATATAATATCTATGATATCTGTATTTGTATTACTACAAGTAATATACTCGTGTTATGATTATTTATTATTTTTATGAAACAATAGATCAACAGTGACATGAAAGAAGCGGAGAAAAACCTCAATACTTTGGAAAAATGTTGTGGGCTATGCGCCATGCCCTGCGCAAGGTGAGGTCAAAGATTAGATTTAGGAATCATGGATCCTCTTGAGTCTTGATCAAGTTCTTCATGCAGAATAGTTAACATTTACGGTTTACCTAATACTGTTTGACTGTTGACAATAGGTTAATTTCCTTTGTTTTGCTTTGCATTTCATTTTGATCTGATAGGACGGGAAGTAGCTTATAAATCCCAAGTTAGGTATCTCTTGTACTAGCACATACTACATGGAACAGAAATAGTACCTGGTCATAAATATCCGTATTTGTCAGTTCCACACCACCACAGGGCTTTGACATTTTCTTTTGAAGGCTTATTTATACTTTATACGAGATGCTCGAAAAAGTAACTGAAATGTTTTCTACTTATCTGCCTGATGCTTGACTTGACTTGACTTTAATATATATTTATTGTATTTGATGGGGAGGAGGATCATGATCCTTTGGAATTAACTGACGAGTTATGTCTGACATATCTACTCGTAATAGTAAGCCTA
>JAAZTK010000478.1:0-20610 GCA_036507255.1 Megalothorax incertus
GCCGGCTAATGAGTTTTTTTGCAAAGAATTTGCAATGTCGGGCCTTTGTTCGGGGTGTTTTATGCGAGACTCCAAGTTGCATTTAATGGATATGCAAATTAAAAGGATCTACTACTCTCAACTCAAGGCTAAATACCAACTTCTTAGAGGTTCGCCAGATTAAGATGCTTTATTTATCAATAGGATCTTTTTGTGTGTGTTTGTTAAACATACTCCTGGGGGTTCTCTTTTTCAATAAATTTCCCCGCACCTTGAATCCTAGAGTATTTAAATAAAGTTATTTTTCAAAGAAATATTCAATGTAGAATTATTTGCATTTTGCTCATCTCTGCATCATTATTTATTGTACAGAAATTCAATAAACCCACGGGGGAGTTTACACTTTCTTTCAAATTCCAATTTGCAAAGGGATTAAGCAATTCCAATACCATTTACTTTATAAAGACGATTTAAGTACAAGGATTTTACGGTACGGTGTACAGATTTAAAAGAACATGAATGTTTTAAGGTACATAAAAATTAAGATTGAAAGGCCATTCACATGTGAATAAAAAAGGTTTATTCAAAGGAGGATATGTACCCCTTTGAAGCATTCTAATAAATTAAGGACTGGTTGATTTGGGCTTCTTAAATTAAGAGGGAGTTTATTTGAGGTTTCCAATCTCTGAAGTTTTGCAAACCTCAAAGAACCAAAGTAAGAAATCATTTGAGGGGAATCGTGACTCTGTGAATTCTGAATT
Source organism: Megalothorax incertus (assembly GCA_036507255.1). Taxonomy (NCBI): domain Eukaryota; kingdom Metazoa; phylum Arthropoda; class Collembola; order Neelipleona; family Neelidae; genus Megalothorax; species Megalothorax incertus. The sequence goes on from JAAZTK010000478.1 coordinate 741, forward strand.
TTACTGCCTCCGAATATGAACCTTCTCAATTTGCCACCATATAAAAAGAAATGTTGGTTTTTACCTCTGCTAATTTGTTGAGGTACGACTATTTCACTAAAAGTGAATAACGAGCTCCTTGCACTACCTCTTTACACACTGGAAAGAATAGATTCAAAAATTGCATCAGGTTTAACTTTACTAATCAGGAAAGATGAATATGATTTATTCGTAAGATGTTCCTCCAGGGCATTAAAAAAGGTTCAAATCCTTGAAGTAGATAGTTTTGTAGGTAGTACATCTGCCACACTTGAGAATTTCTAGCTCCTAGCCAATTGAGATTTCTCTATCGCAAATACAACCATCTCAAAGAGCATGACAAATACATATTAATTCAAATTACAAATTCCCACGGGGCAATTTAGATATCGTAGTAGTATATCCTCTCTCTTGAGGAGATTGCGGCTGCTCATCAATGCATCATGTTCACACAATATCCGAGTATCGCATAAACAACCTGTGAATTTTGCAGATCCTTCAATCGTATTACAATGGCACAATGCAATGAGGGAAGAAAAAACAAGATATCTGCTTGTAGTCTGCAATTACTACTTGGGTACTTTCTAAAGTACTGCTACTTACCAACTTTGCAAGTGCGTGTAAATATTAATATAATGCCTTCTCGAACTCGAGGATTGTACATTTCATATATTTGATTTAAGGAAGTCAAATTATGATATTTTCCTTCAAATTTGATTAATAGGAAATGAACGCCAAAGGAGTAAATTTGATCAAATAAATTGGAATAAAATTTTATTTTAAAGATTTCTTGAAGGTAGCGAAGACTCTTGAATAAATGTGGAATATTCGTATATATTAAACTGGTATTTGGTATATTATTGTAGTATCAGTAATTCATAAGAAATATGGTTGTAACTTTAACATTTGATAATAAGGGTACTTCCTTCTGGGATTTATGAATGTGATTATCTCTGAGGTTCGATCCCCCTCACGTTAAACCTATTTGTTCTTCTTTAAATCACAGTGTACAATACTTCCCCTCTTGGCTCTTGGTTCCTTTCATTTGAAAAAAAAAAAAAAATTGAGAAACATCTGGCTCTAATGTAATGCGTGTGTTGGCCAGATTTTATATCTCATGAGCGAGTGTGAGGAAACACATGTAGATTTTAATGCATTTCAAATGAAATCATTCAATATGTATCGAATCTTATGCTGCTTTGCTCCCCTCTCTCACCGGATTTACTCAAGATTTGAAAGTTTACTTAGGATTAGGAATTCATCAGTACTGTACATAGTATTTATCAATGCCGTATCCCTTTCGCTTTTAGTAAAATTTCAAATCATCTCTAGGCTTTTGTAATCCCATTAAATACAAACACGAATATGCTTAATTTGTGGAGGCTCAAAAAGCAGCCGGATTAATCTTGACCGCTTCAAGAGTTTGAGATTTCACGTATTTGGACAAGGGGTTTGGAAGTTTATCTAAATTGATATTGAATTATGATAGGGCCATATTAATTGACGGTTCTAAAACTCTTTGAATCGCTTTTTATTTGAGCAGGTACGATAATCCCCTTATCAAAACAGCCTAGGCCTTAAAATGTGAAGTGGGTGGATTGGAAAAACGATCCTGATTGGGGATACTTGGCTCCAAATATGAGATTTCCATTGAATTCTTATTCAGCATTAAAAGGTTCATTTTACACCGGATCTCGATTGTTGTTTCTTGAAGAATTTTGAGGCATTAAATTTTTAAAGCAGGATATACAATAGGGATCATGGCATGGGTTATGAGCAACTAATTTCTCGCAAAAAAACCCACTTATGGCCAATTTGTACGGAGCATATCCCAATTGAACTTGGAGCAGTGTTCACAAAATGGGGCGAAATCCTTAAGGATAACGGATTTGGGGGGAAGCCCACAAAACGCACAATTGGACTCGTTTTTAATAGAGCAATGACCCTTGCGTATATTTCGTAAATTCGTAGGCTCCCTCCCGTAGCTTAAGCCTTGCAAAAAAAAGTGTCTATGATGCTACTTGATGCTTGATGACTGACATAAGACAAAAGTCTCAGAATTAAAGACAAGCTTAGGACCGTTCCCCCGCTGCGTTAATTACAAGGAGCTTGTAAGCTTACGCACAAGTTTTTGGGATTTAAAAGTGCTGCTGATTCAAAGATGCAGTCAGGAAAAAAAATACTTATTAGGGTGATGAATGAGATGAGGAACGCATAGTACAATACATGAGAAAAAATCACTCGCTTCTGGCTCTATTTCGGAAACATGTGCAAGATTTGCATTCGAGCATTCTTAAAACCGTAAATTGACTTTGTACAAAGTAAATGAATTTTTAAAGCCCCATGACTTAAAACACGGGTTTATGCAAGTCTATTAAACTACTTAACTGTTTGTAATTAAACGCAAATTTGCGAGTGACGAAATAGCCATTTCGAGTTCAATAATTGCCCTAATAACTCATAAGGAAATGAGCTCCTCTGGGGCAAATTTACGCTTCTGAGCGCTTCTAGCGGCCATCGTGTGATTGGAAATTCGTGTTAGAACTTTAGACCTATTTTTAGGAGAAGCGCATTGTCCCAGCTCATGATTTGTCCTGAAAAAACTTTGTAGTACGACTTTCCTTATAACCCTTAATCAAAAATCTAATCACATGGGGGGAAATATAGGCGAGAAGAAGTCAGGATTCAATGAAAATCACAGATTTGCATAACTGTACTCGGAGGAAATAATTAGCCGAGAAAGCGCTCCAAGCTAAACCAAGCTTGGAGGTTTCAAAATGGAGTTTTTTATTGTCCTCCAATGTGAATTCAATGGAAATACGATATAATTAAAGCCAATCAACTCGCATTTTGTCTGGGGCAAGTATATGATTTCTCATCGCATATTTTGTACTGGCTCATATTTGAGATTCGCCGTATCAATTTTAATTGGACATTTGTGAATTGCTATCTTTCCTCCGATGAGTTATTAACTTATTATACAATCTGTAGTGTGTATAGGGATATGTCAGCATTAATTATAAGGGGATTTGACAAGGAAGCAAGTGAATAAATCTCGGATGTTCAAAGATTTGGCAAAACTGTGTCAAGTTTTTGAAGGGTATGAAAGTTATAGATGAAATAAAGTTCACTGTTCAGGTGCGAATTGCATGGGTTTACGATGTAACGGGCCTGCTTGAGAGATTTTAGAGATTTAAATCTTAGCTTGCATGGTATTAATTTATTCACACATTTATTTGGGCCTATAAAAAACGATCCTTTCATTCATGGATTGTAAAAGTCGGGGTTAAAACATATAAGGCTCGTTCGATCAGATAGGGCCAGGTATAATGGCTGTATATTATTTGAGGGATACAATTTCTCAGCGGGGTATAATGTTTATGCTAATGAATCTGCTCAATTAACCCCGCTAGCTCTTCATTTCTAAGAGTTTAGTGCCCAAACATGTGTAAATAGCGTATCCTCCTTATATAAAACATTTACTACGGCCTAGTAGTAAGAGCATCACAGATTGTTAGCCATTTAAATAGGGCAATGGAAAGAAAGCTCACACTACCAATAGCTTTATAGCCTGTACAAATGAACTTGATGATGATTTTTTATTTCCGAAGCAAATTTATTCAAAAGGGAAGAAGTTTCACTTTGAAAGATGCAGAGTTCAACTGTGTGTGTAAGTGAAGGGGACTTTCCTTCACTAGACTCTAGAGTCAGCTCATTTACAAAAGTAATTAACTTGCACTTGCGCTTTTATTCCTGTTCTGATTAGCTTAATTGTTTCTTCGCAATGGAGTGAACAGATAGCTTGGAATATGATTCTCAAAAGGTCCAAAGGAGCACTATTTTAATTTGTAATTTACAATCATGTACTAGTAGTAGCGATACAAGTGTTTTTGCAGAGTTCTTACACAAATTTATAACTATCTATGCTGACTACTTGAGTAATTGCTCAATTCCAAGTCGTGGAGAGAGTTTGAGATATTCATAATAGCAGCGTTAATATTTAATTTATGTCGAATTTATCTTTTCAATTAACTCGTAAAATATGGTGAAAACAAGTCGTAATGGCTCATTAAAAAAGCTAGTAAAGAGAATCTTGATCAGAAAGGATCCCAATGCGACATCTTTAATATTAAAGTTTTTCCAAATATTCTACAAAAAATCCTATTTTTGGCATTTATATTTTTAAATATTAAAATTGGCAAATTTCAAGTCAGCCGAAAGTTCCCGTAAACAAGATAACAATCAGAGTTCCCCAATTTGAGAAGGACACGAGTACAACTTTCTCCTTCGGCAAAAGTTATTCACCTAAAAATAAACACAAGTTTAAATTTCAAATGAGCCTTAAAAAATCGTGTCTAAATTGTAGTATTGTAATGTAGGTAATGTTTAATTAATTTTGCCATATATAAGAAAGCTTAAAGTAGACATGGAGGAGGACATTTACCCAAAATTAGGTTGACAATTTCCTTATTTTTTCAACGGGTAAAGAGAGATAAGAGAAACCAGAAATACCTACGATATAATATATTAAATGAGAGGTACTACAATTACATTCATAAACGCCGAAAAAGATATCTTTTTTTGTCATCTTCTGTCACTTTCATTCAACTCTCCATATACCATATTTATTCAATCCAATGTCATTATCCTACCTGGGTATTTACAGGTAATACCAGTCTTTAAAAAAAATAAATTTCAAAGGTTTCCCAACTTTCATTTTTGTGATTCTTAACTGAATCCGACCGCGTGGATTAAATTCAATCCAAATAAACACTGCAGCTATAATTAAAAGTCGGAAATTCTGAAGGGTAGAAAGTCGACTCGTAAATCTGTAGGCAAGTTATCATCTGCTGCCTGGCTAATCTGGGTATTCTTCATATATCTATCTAAAGTATTTGGCAAAGGATTATCACGATCCGCATCTCTCTCTATTCGTTGATCGCATTCCCTTTGTAGAGTTCTGAGAAGACGGTCACATACCACCCTTATCTGTAAAGTGATTGCAAAAAGGATAGATCTAGCTTCAACCCATTCGAAGTTTAAATTAACAGGGGAGTGGAATTGAGACTGATTTTTTCCTCCGAGTTTTTTCATCCTTTTTGCATCCTCCTTCGTGCACTGAACAATTGCATCTGAACCCTCCCTAATTTGCGAACCGCCTAACGGATTCCCTCCTATTCGACTAATGAACTGTAGGGAAAAGCTTCTGGTTTTGATTGGAGGTAAAATATCTGTACTTTTGAGGAGCGATTATCTCAATTTGAACCAAGTTGACTCTTGAGAATTTGTTAAATCAATTCAGGGAGCCAATTCTTATGCAATTTGCGTAAGATCCTTTAGGCCTTTGAGCCCAGCTCAATTTAATTCGCATTGATTTTGCCAATAGTGCAGTTATTTGATCCCAATTTGACGAATTCAGGATAATAACTCAATAACCTCAAATTACAAAGTATATCTAATGGTCCGGAACTTTTTTATTCCACGTAAATTGGTCCAAGGCTGACCAAGGCTAAAGCATTTAAAGATTTAAAGCTTAATTCTTTGAAAAGAAATGATGCATCTTGTAAAGTGGCTCAGGTAAGTGGATCATTTTTTCTCTCTTCACAAAGATGAAAGATTAGCCTTCCTCCAAGTCTTTCACTCTGTCAATTAAAGCCAGGGATCTGTGATTCACGAGATATATTGTACTGGTTTTCAAAAGACGAGGAATTTGAACGAATGGGCGTTGACTCGGAATTCATTCGAGTGCTCTGTAATTCAGTTGCAATGAAATCTTAAATCTTGAGGAATGATTTAAATGGAGCTTGAAGCTTGGACGTTTTTTTCTACATCCGAATCGACTTGCTAGTAATAAATACAATGATGCTGAAGAAAGGTATAATTACATAATCTTTCAATCTGAACACAAACTTTGTTGTAGGTGGAATTGGCCCCTCTCAGGAGGGAGCTTTGAGCATGTAAATCTTTGTAATCGGAGATGTAGCCTGTCTCTGAGCATTATTACATGTTGCAGAATATTACAGTCATTAATAATAGCTAAAGTTGTAAGGCTGTCAATCAGGAGACTTCAATTTCAGGAATTAATATTAGCTTGTAAATCGAGTTGTAATTAAGAAGAGAGACCTACCTGGGGGAATGCATCTTTTGAAGATAGGAATGCAATGTACATTAGAAAAGTTTAGAACAATAAGATGCTTTTACGAATCATTAGTTGTCTCGCATAGTAAAACGTGTTACTTGTAAATTGCTTTTTTTGCACATTGATAAATGATATATAATTTTTGTATTTAGAAACTAATGAACTAATGAATTCCATTTGTTTGTTTGCAGGGTCTCCAGCAAGAGATTGAGAATCGATCATCCGCCGTTCATTCAGCTCTGAGGTCTTCCCCAGATACGAAAAGGGTTCAGCGTCTTGAGACGCGGTGGCATCAGCTCCGCCTGAGAGTCCTCGAGTGGGTCGAACATTTGTCGGGGATCCAGGAGCGTCAACAGCAAAAGGTTTGTCATTTATTTCATTTCTTTTTGGCTGAAAAAATGGGGTAGAATTGAATCCTCGCAATTAGAGTTGAATAGAACTCGTGCGAATTGAAATAAAATAAGGGGGTATTTGTAAAGTAAACCGTTTCTTTTTCCTACTAAAGAGTAATTACACCCCATCAAATCAAAACACATTTTCTAGCTGTTAATTTACGACTTTTATCACGAGGGTGGGCTATTTAAAGAACAGATTGCCGTTAATTTAACTAGAGTTATTCCAAAAATGACGGTACTGATAGAATTTTTAGAAAAAAAAACAAGCAAAAAATAGATAGAATTTAAAATAGATTAGTTTGACTTTGATACCTTTTAAATTCATAGATAGAATAATCAGAATTAAAATCACATAGAATTATAGGTTGAATAATTGAAGGTGGCTCAAAATAAGAAAGATTATTTAATTTTCATAATGTTATTTCTAAATAATTATCGTACAAACACAAAAGTGATCCTCTCATTTGTCAGTTGAAATACGATAGATTACTCGCCTCGCAAAAATATTACAAACATTTTGAAATTTGAGTGATATTTGAGCTAACCTTACTGATCTCTCTTGGCACTAATTTGAGTAATTTATCTCGAGTAAACGCACGTTCCTCATGCTCTCATTTTCATCTCATTTATGATTTATACTATACCAGGTATACCTACTACGAGCATTTGAATCGTGCACACAAAAATCCTCCGATTACACTTAAATCTATGCTCTATATTAAAATGTGAAGATTTCACTTTCTTCCCCCATATTCCCGGATCTTAAGTAACTCGATAAATTGAATATGTAATTAGGCTTGCTCATTAAACCTCCGATTTCTGATTTCTCTTCCTTATCTCTCAATTTGCTCGAATTCTCCCAAATGCCTATTCTAAGATAATTTGAGCATCATCAAAAATATAAGTTTCCCCGTTCACACGATTCTTAAAGTATTAAAGCTTGTAATAAGAGCAGCGAGCTGTAATTTGGACGTTTATATAAAAGTTTATATAATGATGAGAAGATTTCTGAGATTTTTTTTGAACAAAAGGTTAACATAATTTATTGCGAATTCCAATTCTTTTTATTCTGAAATTTATTATAAGTTAGTTCTGGTTGCAACTAAACTTTGAAAATACTTTGTACTTTGTAGACCAATAAAATATGCGGTTATCTCCGGATAAATTTTTGGCAATGTAAAAGGTTAAAAATACTTTGGATTAATCTTGACATATTCTCATTAGATCCTATTGTGAGAGTCTTTCATAATAAATGCTCTAGAAAAATAGGAGGCTTATTAAACTACTTGGAAGTGCTCAATTTTGCATGGGCAAATCCTAATTTAAAAAGTTTAGCTGTGTCCAATTTGTTTAGGGATGGTTTATCTGCTGGCTCTGTAATTTATACCGGAATTCTTGCATTTGATCCAGCTTTCCTTACACTAATCAAAGCATTCCCATAACTGTCTCATAGAGTAAAGCACCTTCACACTTGAGGGGGTTTAACTCTGGCAAAAATCGTGACTCCTTCGTCCTCCAAATCTCACACTGATTTTGGAAATGCTTTCTACTGCTAGCATTATATGCAATCTACATTGTAAATAAACTAAAGCGATTCATTTCAGTCATTTACACATTTTCCAAGCTAATTCTCCCATCTAATCCTCCCTTAAGGGGAGAAACCCCAAAGGAAGTAGTGGGTCGTATCTGTAAAAGAAAACACAAGTCATAAAGTGCCTGAAAAAAATGAGACTTTAATGAACTTTGAGCATGCATTTTTATCGTATAAAATTTCTAGTTCAAGTCCACGGAGATACAGAGCCTGTAGGGGCCTTCAAAGTAATTGCAAAAGCCGGAATAGCTCCCTAAAAAGTTTTTTAATACTAATTCTTTTATGACCCAAAATATTAGTAAGCCTGGCCCTCAAGACCCAGACCTAGGCCCATATTTGTTCAATATTCAATTAGTTTAGATTAATTTCCCGTAGGATGCATCGGGCCAATTTAAAGATTAGACCAACCCATTAGAAAGTCGGGATATTAGTAATTGAGGTTCCATAAAAGTGCAACAATTACAATTACAGATATTTCAAATTGATTTCAAATTAATCTTCTCGTGTCAATCTCCCATTTGTGTTCTGCCCTCAATTCGGACCTAAATTTGAATTGCATCCATAAATAGTACCTACCTGTAATTACTAGCTCAATATTATCCGTAAATTGTATTACATGAGGGGTTGGGCCAGGACGGCCTTAAATTAGATGTAAAATTTCAATATCTCCGAAGGGGTACGATGAGAATTCTCCGGGGTATAAGCATTTACATATATTCAGAACACGTTCATTCTATTAGGGCAAGTTAATCCTTTAATAAAACTAATTACATGTGAGTTGTATTTGTCTTACTCCTTTCAGGGTATTTAATTTCCTTGTCAGAAAACAAATGCGGGCTTAGATCAAAGGGAGGTGTTTCCATTTGGAAATAAAGTCCAATGCCAAGGGCAAAAAACAAAAGAGACGGGTATTAATCGAATGTTTGTCAATTTGGAGCCACGGCCCTCCATAGGTTGGCTTTTTACAGTTTAAATGAATTTCCCTTTGTTTTTTAATGGCAATCTTAAATCCTACTACCTAACACAATGGCCTATAAATACAGAAATGTCCACAATTGGACCAATATTGACCTACATTCTTGCATTAAAACATCCCCGTTTGATCGGAATTTGCGAATTTAACTGCGTATTTTTAAAGTAAATTTTATAGCATTTTTGAGGCCGTAATTAAATAGGTAGCAGAGTCGTACTCGTAAAACTTTTTAGAAAAATTGTAACAAGGAACAAAAGGTAGTAAAAATGGCCTTTATCATTTCTGATCCTGAGATCTACAAAGAGAGTCCTAATGGAGTGAAAACTCTTGAGAGTATAAAGATTTGGATCTTCCTGTCACTTCCTTCTCCTCCTCCTATTCGCAAATGTGTCCTAGCCCACTTTCTTAAGAACCATTATTTTATTTTTTATGATATGTCAAATTGCAATTTGCAAATCTTTTTAAGTTGCGCTGAAAATCAACGCCTTTTACGGGCCAGATTGTACAAGGGGCAGTAGGATGTAATAAATATCCACCTTTGAAGCTTATATGCGCAAAGATAAGAAGGGAGGAAGAAGCTTAGTTTTTCTATTACCGAAGACATCAGAGGAAAGTGCTTCAGGTCAAAAGAGCGTGTATTTTTAATTAGTTTTTGTGTAGATCGAATAGGGTGGATTCGTAATCTGTTTTGACCTTGTTTCTTGACCTGTCTCTACTTGTTTTTTCTTAGACTCAATCCTGAGCTCGTTTAGAAGTTTAGATTTAAACCAGTAAATCTAAAAACGTTTACAAATAGCCATGTTTCTAGTCAAATCTCATTTAGATATACAAATTTTGAAGTGGATAGGTGGAATTCTGTGGGCTAGACTTAAACTTGAATGACATTTGAACTTGAACTCACACCTGCTGTGATTCAAAACAATTTTGTACATCTCGAGTTACAAATTCTTGAGCTTTTTGGCAATCTCAAATGCATTTTAATCCCTAATCAAGTCATTAGCCATTTTAGGCTCACCCAATTGCAATGGATGTGTGAAATGAACACGACCAGTTCTTCTCAATGGTTAGACCTGTCACATTCACAATTGCCTAAGTGCTTGTCATTAATTGTATTTGCATAAAAGAGATGTACGTGCGTATTATATTTCAATTCCAGTTAGATTGCTGATGGAGATATGCAAAATTTAATCCGGAGTGAAAGGGGGTGGATTGAGCTGTAAAAACGCCAAGTCGAAATGCAATGTATCTAATGCTTAAGAGATCTATGATAGAATATGGATGCGTTTTTTACGCTCAAAATGATCCAGTTTGGTCATGACGAGTCTCGTCTACGAGATGAGATGTTTATTTAGATAAGCTAATTCCGTACTTTGGGATGCATTTTTTATTCCTCGAATTTCCAGCAACATGTGTGTCTCTCTCAGAGTCTCGATGGCTCTCCGATGGGAATAAATCTTCGAGGGGGTACAATAAATCTTTCTTTTTAGCAATTTGAAATAGATCTGCTTTCTCATTTCATTCATATTTAATATTTATTCGTGATGCAATTTCATAAAATTACTGATATACAAAATATCTATTTAAAAAACCATCAGAATCTAATATGATAAAAGTTAATTAAGTTTCAGACTTTTAAATGGCACCAAGTAGGTACTTTTAATTTTAATATATTTTTTTAATTTCCAGGCTAAACGCGGAGAGACCCTTAGGCCAAGTTGGGAGAGTGATGAGGAACAACACGAGCCGCTAAGAAAGAACCCTAGGATTGGAAGTTCAACGGAGGGACTCTCCGAGCCCCTTTATTTTGACAATTTAGGATTTGCTGATGACCAGCTTCCTTTTGGCTCAGAAATGGGACAAAGTCAAGAGACGGGAGAAAATGCCTTCAAACAATCGGTAAGACTTTAAAAACCTTTATGAATCTTATGTATCGTATTCGTAAGAACTAACCCGGATCTCAGCAAATCCCAAATACAATATGTATGTACCTATAGGCTATACCGATACACTAATAGAATTTCGCTTCTTCTCGAAAACACATATTATATTATAGGCTACTTATTATATTTGAGCCATCCTTATAACTTAAGTTTCCCGTTTGACCCTTAAGTCTGTCTGGAATAAAAAAGAGTTATGGGATATGTGCTCGGAGGGGGTTTGCTTGTTTTAATACATTCACAGCTTGTAAAAAAGTCTGCTTGCAATTCTTCAAGTCAATTCTTCCGCTGAACTTTGGAGAATAATATTTACGAGTAGGGTTAAGCGGAAAGTCAAACTCAATTTCCCCTGGTTAATTAATTTACACCCCACGAAACCTTCTTCGGCCAGGGTTTTGTAGGACAAATATTGCACTAACCCCAAACTAATAAATAAGCACAAAGGTGTAAATAATGAGCTCTGCTTAACTCGCTAATTTACCCACAAATCCAGCTGGCTTTGTGCTCATTTGGAAAAAAGGCGTGAATTAACTGAATTTCCACACTTTCTCTACTCAATAATCCCAAGAGTTTTTGGCCATGATCATTTGAGGATCTGATGGAATTTTGATTTAAATCTTCTAAAATTTAAATGATATTTGCACGCCTTCCCAAACAAAAAGGAAATCATCACGCATAATACATAGAAATACAAATACTCGTATTGTAGTGTACAGCAATCCCCTTTGAAATGGCTTCCGATTGTTCAAAAGTACAGAGTACACGCGCTCAGGAAAAAAAGTAAGAAGTCAGAGAAAGGGTCGAGTTGTCATTCTTATTAATTCCTCCCTGCCTCCTAGCTTGCTTATGAATGAGTTAGAAATTTGAATTTGCGAATAGAGCAATAAATCTCGGATTTACTATGCGCTCTCGTGCATTTCTAATCCGTCGTTCGAGATCCGCCAGACATTAATACAAGCTTGTTTTGCATTTTAAATGACGTGCGCTTCAATCTATGGCACTCTGCAAAATGTTTTTCATGAGCGGTGTGACTCTGGATCTCAATAACGGGATAAACAATACACTCCTCGACTAATCCCATTGGCTCTGCTAATATACGGCTATTTAATAATGCAAACAACTCCGGTGTAGTAGACTTGCCGAGGTCCACCGATAGTTTCTATTATGTTTTGCAAGCGGAAAAGGTTATGTTTGAGAGTATTTATGAGTTTTATTTATTTTCAGGGATCCCCCTCGCCCAACTCGGTCGTCGAGTACACATTTGACGAGTCGAATTCAGGTGGAGGTGGTGGAATCAAACGGAAATTGACCTTCCCAAAACCCCCATCTCCCCCAATGTTAAATTTCAATTTTTTCATGACCCCTGAAATGCTCCAATCCCAGCATAATATCTCCACTTACTATTTCTCGCATAATAGTGACACGGAGGAGATGAAGAAGGGTAAGGGGCAGTCTGAGATCATTGAGGAGCCAGAACCTGAACCAGAACAAAAGGAGGATGAGGCGGAGGAAGAAGATATATCGCAAATTGTCCCCTCAAATCTACCCGAATTCGGTTTGGACGAAAGCCAAGAGTCGATCCCAGCGGACGAAATTGGCTCTGGCGACATAAAATACACTTATCCCACCTATTCCTCAAAGGAGGAGCTCAGCTCGAGGAGCGAGATACAAGAATTGGTACAAAATGCGGAACTGTTGGTTAAAATGTCGAATTGCACCTCAAATTGTGGGGGGAATCCTATGAGGCGAGGACACCGAAGAGGTTTAGGATCAATTGTGGGATTGGGATGTCTCGGAGATGGAGAAATCTTTATGGGAAAGAGTAGTGTGAAGAGTCGAACGGATTCCTCGTCATCCATCTCTTCGTCATCCGCCTCAGCTGGTCTTAATACACTCTCTGAACAGCAGAAGAGTAGGGAGGAGGTATTTGATCAACGAGTGGTGGGAGTTGAGGGACAATCCGGTGGTTTTAGTGTATCTAATATACATAACGAGGGGCTTCTCATTCCAGCCACAACCAACAAACCATCGAGGAAATACTCGGCTGTCAGTTCCTCGTCAACCACTGCTCGGAAAACCTCTACCACACAAATGGAGAAACTCTCTGAGGAAGTAGAGGCCAATCCTCCCATTCTTGGGAGCAGAAGTGTCAAAACGGCCAGGGTGAAGCAATGGGTGAGAGCGCATAATGCTGGAGAACCCGGTGGAGGAGCACTCGACAGAAAGGTGAGTTTTTCCTAAATACAAAGTATTTCTTAAGGCACATTGCTCAATCCCAGACTCCCAGTTAATTAAATGAGACTTTTCGTGACTAGCTAACACCTTTCAATTAAAAATCCAGAATTTATGATCTTTCCAATTAGCGAGGAAGCCAAGAAGATGGTCGAGGAAGACTTTCAAAGAGTTTAGTAGCTTAAACACGATTGAATCTCTCGATTCTTTCAATTCCCATATGTTGTAACTGTAAGGTTCTTCCTATTACAAAATCATTCTATTAACCAACATAAATTAACAGGAGAGATTTTGGTTTTAAGTCTATACAAATACATGTTAATTTACTTTGGCATACATATCTAAGTAGTAAATGAGTAGAATACTGAATAACACATGTTTATGCAAGGCTATGGCCTGAATAGGAAATTAAAAGAAGCCGTAACTCAAATGAATAGATACATCTTATCCTTAGATAGGGGCTAGCCTGAGAGATATAAGCGAAAGATGATACATTCTTAATTAGGATGCACATAGGATGAAAGAGATCATTAATCTTGGAGTATATCGTGTAAACTAAGTACTCTCAGAAATTAAGGATTACTTGGTAGAAAGAAAAATATTTACGAACTTTTGATTTTATTTAGCCATTTCAATATAAGATAAATCTATCAAGGCATTAAACTCTGCAAATATTTTTTCCCAGAATTCCACTGGAAATATCGTATGATATTCTCCTCACTCTCCTACCATTTCCCATTAATTCCAACTTGAGTCATTTAATGCAACTTGAGGAGCTGCCCAAATAGCTTAACTATCATAGCTATTAGATTGCAATTACTATGTTGGTATATTATTTAATATTGTTCCAATCATACTTCACGTCACTCGAGCTTCGCTCCTGCAAGCGAAATTTCTCTTTCTTTAAATTCCAACAAATTCCAACTCAAAACAAAGCAATTTTATTTCCTATAGGGGCTCTTCTAGGTAGGTATTTGTTTGTCGAATTCGAATGCTGGCATTGCAAATTTTATTGACTCTTCAAGAATTTAGCAAGGAGTAATTACCTATAGGAATGCACAGGCATTACGATTATAGTATTACGGAAGGAAATGGCTCCTTATTTCGTTATGCTTTTAAATGGGCTCATGTTTTTCAAATTGAGGATGTGAAAAACGAGCAATAGATTCTACTTAAAACTCCAAATTATTATCTAGTTTGGCTCAACAGGTATTGAATTTCATTTTACATATTATTATATTTATTGCTGACGAGTTGAATAGGATGTACGCAAGTAGTAATCTGTATAATATTTTATGCAACTCTTTTATACGATAACCGATATATCATAGCCTCATAGGTATTAGATATACAAGTGTTATTGAGAATGAGTGCAGTTGGATTGCGGTGAAGATGGTTTTAAATTGTGCATTCATATTTTGGTTAAAAATCTGCTTTTAAAGTATACCATGAGGCATGAATTGAAGGGATAATAAGCGGTTTGGCATATTATTATTATTTTGCACTCATTCTTCAGTTCGAATATACGATTAGCAAAAGGATAGGAGAACATTTTTTGTGCAAATGGTAATTCCAACTAAAAATGACCTAGTTCATATCCTTATTGTACCTGTATTATTTCTTTTTGTTCATTTGTTTTTGCAAATAAATTAAATAGAATTTGCAAATGCTGGAAAAAGATAGATATTAATGAAGCCATATGTAAAATGAGCATCCTTTAGATGCCTAAATCATTTTAGAGAGGGTGGAGAAGACACAAAAGGGATTTCCTTGAGTTTTAGTGCTAATTTTTAAAGTCTTGTCATATAAGGATTATGGCGTTTTTTGCAAAGCTTTTTTCATGTTTGAAGAACATGTACAATTTAGGTATTAAACCATTGGAGGTTTATAATAGAGTCCTTCGGATAGGCTCTAGGCTTAGCTTCCCCCATAATAGGACTTGGAGTAAGCAATAAAATTACAAAAGCCGAAGAAGGCGAATTCATATTGATAATTGTAATGTAATTTGAAAAAGATATTTCCCAACGTGTATTCTATTATTCCTATTTGTTAAAATTGGAAGCCACGTCAGAATTCCAATGCTGGGGGTTATTATAAAGCTTTTAGGCTGATCCTGAGTATGGAAGCCTTAATTGAATCGTCAAATCTTGTAAGAAGAGTCAAAAAAGCTCGGAAACTTTTTAGTTTATTTGAAAGGTTGGCCTTTAAATTCCCAGGATTGCCAATAAACTCTCAAGCTCCTGCTGTATTTCGATTTAATTTATAAAAAGTAATTTGAGATTTAATGGCATTGAATTTGAGGATTCCCGTAGAGTGAATTTTGGGCCTGGTTCATTTCTTGAGGGGATTTAAAAAGGGTTGAGAACAGGTTTGGAACTCTGGGACTTTGGATTATTAAAGGGTCTGTCTAATAATGAATTTGAACTTTGACTTGAGGTGAATACACAATTAGATAGAATATGATTTAAAATCTCGTAAGTAACCCCAATGTACTGAAGTAAGTAGCTGAATTTGATAATTTGTTTACTCTGACACACTTGAGTCCTGACCACTCGTGCTAATGACTCTTAATGGTGGTGTATTAATAAGCAATTAATGTTCTAACGTCGATTTACGACATGAGGGTCCTAGAATTCTTATAGGAGGAGCAATTAAAAAAGTTCCTACAAGAACCTACATCTTTCTTATTAAAGATTTCCTGATCTGTGCGATTTTGCGAATGGTAAAACTCGATTAAATTCGGTTTCTCTTTTCGTATTTTATTGCATTTGAATTTAAATTGGAACGCAATTAAGATCCCTATTGTTTTTGTGCATTGGTGGTCAATAATTATTTACTTGTGAAAGATAAGGTCGAATCGACATCTATTTTGTTTCATTAGCGAGGGCCATAAAATTAGATTAATAAATAAATGATTTCACTTTCTTTGAAATCCCATAAATAAGCCCCCATTTGAATAAATCTGGCCTAATTAGTCAATTTTTAATTAGATTTTAATTACTTTCTTTCAGAATTCAACATCAAGTTGTGATGCAAGTGCAGAAAGCACATCTGAAGATGAGGAATCCTCAGAATCTGAAATCCCCCTATCTTCAGATGAGCCCTCAACTTCTACCTTCCTACATCAAACCCACGAAGCTCTTACCGCTCATAATGGTTCTCTTCAAAAAGCATCATCAACGTCTTCCGGTCCGAGTACAAGCCACCTTCGTGCATCTACAGGCTCTATGAATAGTAGAGGAGTAATTCTTCGAAAGAAAAGGTCAAATTACTCAAGGCAGAGACCCCAAAGTTTCACAGAAGCCTTTATGAGTTCGACCTATGTACCCTCCACGTCAAGCAGATTTACCAAAGATCATCCAAATATGTCTAGAGCTGTCCCAAATTGCTTTGTATCAGATTCCGCTTTGAATTTCCTCGGAGGAGGCGTTTTAGCAAGCTCTGGATCAAGTTCTGCTGGAGGAGGAGGTTCTACTGAAGGACAAAATAGGGTCTCAACGTCCAGGGGGCGAAAAAAGAATAGGAGGAAGTCACATAGGAGAAATAAGCGAAGGAGCACGGAGTTTGATCAAGAGGAACTGAACTTTGTTCGGTCCACCTCATTTTGTGGTGAGATTTTATTATATTAAAACTTCCAAATATTTATTTTAATTTATGTGATGTTTCAACAGGTGGTTTAAGCCAGGGTGCAGGAGGACCCTTTGAACAAAGCGAAAAGCAGAATCAACCCCTGAAACCAAATTTTCTCATAAACCAGCTCGTTTCACCACCTAATGCCACGGAAGAGTTACACCATGCCCAAGGGGAGGACAATAGTTGGGATTCTTATCAAGAGAGGTATATGAGTGAACCATATTCGGAGGAACCTTACGATCCGGACCGTACTTTAAAACTCCTGGCATTCGGAGAAGACTATGGACAATACCTTGAGAGGAGTCTAGATGAGTCGGAATGCTCATCAAACCTGAGCGGATTCCAACCAAATCCTAGAAAGAGGCGTCCATTGGTTCTGATTAACCGAAACGAAGAACCAGCTCCAGAATCTGATTCGGATCGAGAAGAATTGAATTACCTTTTAAATCAATCAGTCTCCCAATACCGGTTTATTGATATGGTCTTCCGGAACCAACTCTCCACAATTTGCGAAGAATCTCCAGCAGAATTTGTAAGTTTTTCTGAAATCAAATTCAATTATTGATTTTTAATTTTAAAAAAATTAATTCCAGGCGGAGATGACAGCGACATGCGATGAAAATATAAATTCGCTACAATTGATCCTGAGCAACCTTGAGAAACCGGACGGGCTTTCATTTGAAGTGGATATGAAAAGTATTGAAGGTGCGTTGAAGTTTTAAAAATAAAATAAAATTATTGCTAAAATGTGTTTTTCCACATTTCTCAATTAGGAGTATTGGAGAAATGGAATTTCCTTAAAGAAAGGATTGAGAAAGCGGCAAAACTTCACCAAATCCAGGAGGAAATGGATGGACTTAAAAAGGATTTTGACAATGTTCATTCAAAGCTGGGGCAGTTGGATCCATTTGACGCTTATGATTTGATTTCTCTCGAAAATAAAATTGGACAAATTCAGGTACGTTTTTTAAGATTTTTTCTTTTCGATACAAAAATTTGTAAACCTTGATAATTTTTTTGCAGGGGATGCTAACGAATTTGGCTGATCGAAAGCTAAAACTTCAGACTTTGAATGACGCTTCCGTTGAATCCCATCTCCTCCTGAAGGAGGTGGACGCGGTGAGCGATATAAAATCCCAAATGGAAGAACTTTACGCGCTTTACGAAGAGAATTTCCAATTGTAAGTCATATGGGTATTTTTCTCAGGGCGTTTAATTAAATTGCTTTATTCAACAGAGGGTCTTTCCTATTGGAAAGGATGCAATTCCTTCAAGAAGCTTGGGAGAAATTTGAATGGGAGAAGGCAGAATTTGAAAAGAGCATGAATTTCCGGCCAAAGATAAAGAAAGAGTTGAGCAATCTGAGTTCCGCAGGATCTTGTGATTCTGGACATGGTACAGATTTTTCCCACTCTGATTCTGATATGGATTATCAGGAGAAGAAAGAGAAATTGGCAGCTCTTAAAAAGAGAGCATCCGATATAAAAGCGTTCCTTCCGCCTGGGTCTCCCGTCCTTGATGTCATTGAACAGAGGGTAAATGAGGTGCAAAAAGGGTTTGAAGCAATGACGCAAACTTCAGGGGATGCTCCTTTAGAGCTAAAGATTATATTCCCAAAGAAGTCGCCCACCGTTAGCAAAAGAAGGTAATTATCAAATACTAGTAGCTAGTATACAATCTTGACCAATTAATATACAGTATTACGATAAGTATTAAGTAGTAGATCTATCTATTTTTAATTTAACCCTGAATTTTTGTATTTATAATTTCAAGTGGGTATAAAACGCGAGAAAAAAGCCCACCTTTGGCATCTTCGAAAAGCTTCAGAGGGATCAAGCTGACAAATGCTTCAGTAGGAGAAGAAGGTGGTCGAAGGAAAAGTGGTAAGCGTTGGAGGATCCTTCGCCTTACCCTGACCTTCCATCTGGCTCTTATGGGCCTTCTCGCAGCCGCATATTTCTTACAACCAAACTGCTGTGACTTTTCAAATACATTTCTCAATTCATTTGCCTGCCTCCAACTTCATCATGAATCCCTACCCCCAATTTAATTAGACTTGCAAATATAATTTACCGTATTTTATTTGATTAATCTTGTGTTATTGAATTTTGTGCATTAGATGATTACAATCAATTGATTTTTTAGTGAGATCTTTAGAAATTAGGATACTCTTTAATCTTTATTTAAAGCTTTATTTTTAGACAAATCTCTTTATTTTGCATTAAAATTATATTATGGTATAATTATTTATAAAGTTATACTCTATTATGAACTACGAATTAATCTGAATATGCATTTATTAAATTTAAAAGCTACTATTGTATTAAGGGTTTAATCCAGGCTCTCAGGATTTGGAAGAATTTTAAGGTAAGATTATTAGATGGGTAAATTACGGGAATTAAATTTAAATATACGGATATATCCGTAATACCGTATTAATACGAGTATTATGTAATTAATGTGAATTTCAATCCATCCTATAATTCTCGTAAGAAATACGGATAATTAAAATCCTATATAGAGCTAAATTTTAGCATACTCTTCTCTATATCAAAACACTGCCTTTTATAAATGATTTTTTCTCTACAATCGAAGCGGACATCCAAATATACGAGTACCACATTTGAAGTAAGTAAGTGAAGTAATGTAAATATTTATAAGAATTATAATGAATACGAATATTAATGTAATTAAGCCAAAAGAGTTTATAAATGTACCTACAATTTCTAAAATTAATGCTAATTATACTAATTTAGGAATTTATAATAAAACTAGCCAAGTAATACTATTTATAATATTAGTAGGTATCTATTTTACTACGATAAATCGTAGCATGAAACAAACGGGAAGCCTTAAATTTGGAAATGAAGTGCTTTAGTAAAAAGTATAATTTAATGATGGGATTTTGTATATAAAATGTATGATATAATTTACCATTAATAATGCCATTTC
>JAAZTK010000479.1:0-20600 GCA_036507255.1 Megalothorax incertus
CCCCCGTGGAAGACATGGAACAAATTTCAACTCGAAAGATGCTCGTTTTATTTGCGGTCGTCCTGCTCGCGTCACAAGCTGTAGTATCTGCAAGATACTTGCCCACAAAGAGACAGGGCCCTGGACAAGAGGACCGACTCGACAGATTGAGAGATATCCTCAGAGACGTAAGTAATTGGAATCATAGCTAATTTTATGTCAGATTCATCATTCTCAGAAAAATCTGGAAAAATCCCTAAAAAATCACGAACTTTTGCCATTTTGGGGGGCAAATTGAGAGTATTTGGAGATCTTGGGACGCATTTGACATTTATTCCTTATGCAAGCATTGCATCGCAATCAGAGGTTGGATACTCACTGTTGGAAATTATAAATTCTAAGCCAAATTCCTCAGCACATTTACAATTTTTACTTCTCGGAAAGATTTCTACGCTTTCTAAAAAACCCTACAATTCTCATATAATCCGTAATTTCTGAAAAGAAACACGCAGAGTTTGCCGTAGTAAGATTTTTACATAACTCTCAAATGGCCGATCTAATTGAAGCCAAATACGGGCAAGCAATACAGATCCTACTGACATATTCAAATGAGTAGCATGACAAGTTTATTACTACCTAGCTGCCTAAAGAAGTAGGTAGTGTTTGCTTCCTCGCTTTTACCACCCCCGCTCCTACACTCGCGTAGGAGCGGTGTCTCTTTATGCGAGCAAATTTTTAGGGAAATCTCTTAATAAATTAATATTTGTATGCCTAATAAGGAGCCGGAGGAAAACAGGAGATTCTCACTTTCTACAAAGAACTGTGCTAACATTACCCATTTAAATATAATTCTATATTTATATTTGCACAATTATCTTCCCCCGCGTGCTTTGCCTAAAGTCTCGACTCATCTCAATTTTATGGCATGCCTCATTAGCTCACAGCTCTAATAATATGCTCGCTTTTTATATAAGAATGCAACCCCTACAGGCTACAATAGCTGGTCAATTCTGATAGTGATTATTATTAAAATCGGAGGTGGATTGAAATGTCAATTGTCCCTTACCTAATGTTTATTGTGAGAGAACACCTATTGAATTATTTACTCACCTCCTACATGCGTTAAGCACGCTCTTGAGATACGTGGTATACCGTAAATAGGCAGCACGAGCTCATGTACAGTACAAACATTTTAAAATAAATTCTCTTCGTTAGAATTTTCCAATTCCTTGTGAACTTAATAAGAAGCTTTAAAAAACTCTATTGATTTGATATGGAATTGCAACATCCATTGATAATATATTGAGAGAATTCAAGTAAGGAAACTCGAGAGTTTATTCTATCTATTTGCGCTGCTTGATAAATATGTCTTATTTTGGGAATCCGGCTTGTGACTTCCTGGAATTTGAAGCTTTCTGTTGTATTGCAGAAATATCAATATTTTAAAAGATTTAACCAATTATCTACCATTGAATAATGATATCAAAGAATTAAGAATTCTCTAATGTAGAGGATACCAGTTCCCAATTTAAAAAAAATAATGCCGAATATTCTCAATTTCGTAAATTCGCAAATCAATATCACATTTGCGTCGAATATTTGACTTTCGCTCTAATATTAAACATTTGGCTAATTGCTTTGTCTGAAGGTGGTTACCTTCACTGAATAAACAAACCATCCAGGGAGCAGATGGACTCAAATTACACGTAGGGTATTAGAAATTCATGGGGGAAATGTTAGATTTTAATCTCGCAAAATTATCCAGAAAAGAAATGGCTAAATTAAATATCCGTATTGGCCATATTCGTATTAGATAAGATATTAGAAAAAGGTGGGGCATGTTCAAACAAAGGTGCTTAAATTTCACCGACAATGCGTCATCATCCGCAATATCAAATTTATTCGGGTTGTGAAAAAAAATTCTATTAATAGACAATTTGTGGAGGATTAAATTCAAATATCACTTTCATTTCCTCGGGTCAGGTCGAGAGTCAAGATCGAGACTTTGAAAAATTGTCCTAATTTTTTATTCTTCCCATGCGATTAAATCATTTAAGAGAGCCGGGATAGACTGCTGAGAAGTGAGAAGAGATTAGATTTATAGATGCAGTCTAAAGAATCTTAAAATGATCGTGATTTACCCATCTTAATCTCACTTTAATCGGACATTTTACCCATTCTTTTTTAAGGGGAAAAAGATTAAAAGTATACCTACTCTTCCTTCATCTTTTCTCTCGACTTAAAGAGTCTTAAAATGATCGTGATTTACCCATCTTAATCTCACTTTAATCGGACATTTTACCCATTCTTTTTTAAGGGGAAAAAGATTAAAAGTATACCTACTCTTCCTTCATCTTTTCTTTCTTAACAATGGACAATCTCTTGAGTGCTCTTCACTTAACATTTTTCACAATACAATTCAACCCCCGAATGAAAGATAAATTGACTCTCAAAAGATGATAACAAGGTTAATTTAATTCTGAATTTCACAGGGGGTCTTAATTTAAAAGATCCTTATTAGAAAGTCTCATTTTGGGGAAGATTTCTTAAAAAGAAAGAAATTTGATGAACCTAATCAAACAATATTTAAAATCTAATTATTTGAAGAGGGGCATTGCATTGTTTAATTGAGACGAGGTGTGTGGGTATGTGAAAGCAAATATTTGGAGGGGAAACGGAAATAAATTAGAATTAGGATTATTTCAAATGCTTTAGAGGTCTGATTGGGGTTGAACCGTGGGAAATTGGACGTAGAACGTGATTGCCGATTTGATTAGGATTGTTTTTTTGACCAATAATTTAATTTAAATTTTAAATTCACATTCCTCGTGTTACTTCATACGTTCATCTGCATACAATTCAAATCTAAATTAAAAGAACTTTCGATTGGTAATTTATTGGACTTTCTTGTCGGACCATTTCCCCCCAATTCATTTATGACTTTTGGCAAAGATCCCCCCTTCTTCCGCTTATGTAGTACGATATAAATCAGTTTTTTAAGACTAGGCATATGTAGTACTACGACTTACGAGTACTTTAAAGCATTTTAGAAATTCGGAAAGTTTTGTACTAGTCCAAAGAAATGAGGAATCTTTATCGACTTCCTCCTCGCGTCTTTGAATTCTTCAAATCTCGGTCGAAACCCCCCAAACTTTGATATTTAAGCCCTTTCCGTGGGTGGAATTGGATAATGGAATGCTTCGTAAACTGGATTAAATGGTATTGTGATGTGTATTGAATTCCATTTGACATTTGAGAAATAATACGATTCCTCCGCGAAAAAATTCACAGCTTCCGGACTCCGGAGTTTGGTAGATTCTTTCTAAAATTTATAGCGGAATCGGATATGTCAAATAACCTATTTGAAATAGGGCACATTCACCCTTTGAAATATTATACGAGAATTAAATGCTTTCAGGGAGCTTCTAAAAATTTAGAAAAATATTTTAGGCATTTTAAAAATTGATACCTTAACCCTTATTGACATTGCATGCTCCAGCTTTTAATTATGGACTTTAATTAATCGCGATTAGAGCCGAGAATCGGGAAAGCGATGAACTTGCTCATAAAATTAATCATTTTATTACCCATTTACTTGTTTTTTGATACTTGCCCAATTTGCTCTGCACGTTTTTATCCGGCAATTCTATTAAAACCCCTTTCATCCTATCCTACATGAACTCACAAAAATAATAGTCTATTAAAACACACAGTGTGCGTATTAAAAGGTTGATTGAAGCACACAAAGTTCGCAGCTTCGTGTCTTGCTTTCATTTTTAGGAAGAAAAAAGGAAAAGTTATCGATACGGGATGCTACGAGGGCAAGCTAGGAGAGTATACACGATCCTCCCCCAGATAGATGAGTAATAAGCTTCGTCTCGTGTATTAATTAAATGGGTTGGGTAGGTATTAGTGTTGGTATTAATCCTGAGGAGAGGTCGACCTACTTATATTCCGTAGTAAAGCATATTCGCATGACACGACCTCACTTAACTGAGTTACACTCCGTGAGCTGTATAAATCACCCCCTCCTTAGAGGGTATATCGTGTACATTTCTTGACCTACAACTTTGCAAAGGTCTCATGATATTCAAATACTACCTTACTCGAGGTTTTAATGGATTTCTTTTACTTTTAAGCCTAGACTTTACCCAACAAATCCCAAATTCCCAAGCCCAAGCCTATCCCATTTGTCTAGGATGACTCTCGACACTTGCTCCGGCTCCAATTTAACACTTTCGCAAATTAAGGAGATTCAAGTAATACATGGTCTTTAAAAGTCTGACTAAGGATAAATATTTATTCCCTAAATTGGTAGGGATTTAAAAGGGGAGGTACTGGTAGGAAAAGTTTAATATTCTTAATGGGAAATTGTGTATGTAAGCTGCAAACTTAACTTTTTCTTTCAGGTAATTCTCTAATTGCTTAAACTTTAAAAGAATTGGGTACAAGAAGCCACAATTTGTGGATGGAGAGGAAATGGGGATTTCCGCGAGCACAGTACATACTATAATCCTAATTTATATTTTTCTCCACATGTAATTTACGTATCTTGTACATCGTAATCCTTCATTAAAACTTAAACTCGTATTTAAATTAAGTGCGAGGCAATTAGACTCCTACTGCTAATTAATGTGCAGCATGAATTAGTTTTGAATTGTTCATTTTTTTTGTGTGCAGCTCCAAACGAAAGTAAAAGTTGTACGCACTTTTTCTCTTGTGTTCATCTCTTTTTAAATCTTTAAGAGCAATTGCCTAACCATACATTTGGAGGAGTGAGGCTCTTGCTGAGACGTAGCAGGGAGGATCATTCAAACTATATGTATTTTAGCTTATTGTAGGTAAGTTACCGTAAGTGCGAAAAAAGGGGCTCAAGTAAAAACAAATGACCAGTCAACAGAGTCATTAGGAGAGAAACGCGTATTGAGCTTGGGGGAATTTCATGCATTCAAATGGGAGAAATTTGAGAGATTTTTCAAGAATTTTGAATATTCGCAATACCAATGATAATAGGATTGTGGGCGGAGTTCATATTGGCTATTTTGAGAAATTAATCAAGCTGATAATGAAAGAATTGACTAATTGGTATCATCTTGCATAAGATTTAATCAACTAATTGAAGCCAACCTGCTCATGGTATTGAAATAGAAATGGGCGTTTGTTTAAACAGCTTGCATTACCCTATATGCTTATCTACCTACACATCTTGGAGTTGGTACTCTTTTATTAATTAAAATAGTATGACATTTCATTTTAATTGCCCTGATGGTATTGGTAAAATAGCAGACCGCTTAGATATTTATAGGTTAAAATAAAGGGCAAAACTTTTAATAAGATAAGTGCATGTGCAATACAATATTTAATATTATGATATATCGGTATAGGTAGTAGAAAATATGTATGTGAATTTTTTATTAGGATTTTATAAGAATTTTATTTTACTGCTTAAGGATTTTTTTTAATCGCTTCTTAAAATATCAATTTGTTTGCACGAATAATCTAATAAAAAAAAACTTTGAACGAATAATCACTTTTAGGGGACCAACTAAAAGATTATCTTGCATTGTTTTAATTAATAGGTAGTGGCCAAAGGTATTTGCTTTTAATCTCCCTTTCAATTGTCTTTACTAGCTTATCTAACTATTGATAGCCGATAGGTATAGTGTGAGTTTAATTTTTAATTCATAAAGGAATGCTAAATTTAACTGCTAATATTTGCCGATATAATTGAGCATTGTTTTAACAAAGAAGAAATAATAGTTTTAACTTTTAAAATATTTAATTGCTCCCAGCTAGCGATTATTAATAATTGCTCGTACAAAGATATTTGATTCTAAAGTTCAATACAAGATAGGCTAGATATGATATGTAAATTCTGAGGATTTGAACCTAAGATTTTAGGATATTGAGAAAGGTAAAGGAGTATTAAATCTTTATCTAAAAGTAATTATGCATCGAAATGTCACTTTACCGGTCGTTTAAGATCTCTCTAATGTCCCCCCACTTAAATGGGTAAAAAAGTATTATATAGCTCCAACTCCAAGTGTATAACAATACGTAAATAATTCGAGATTACTGTATTGTTCAAGCCAAGCCGATTCACTTATTTCCATTTATACAAAGATGTACCTCTTATGGGGCTATTAGGGAAATCTATGCGTAAATCTCTCTCATTTTTTTAATCGGCTCTCTTTGTGCAAAACTATTGGCTCGATTTTTATTACTCAACTCGCAGAGATCTCCCTAATTGAGCATTATGCCTTTTCCAAGTTATCCTCTGCAATGCATCATACTGTTCATAATTTAATGCTGTTCCTGTTGAAAGCTCCAAGTACTTAAAAAATGATCTCTTTTGTTTTCTCCCAATTACTCTCAAATCGCCGATAAATCAAAATGGTTTGATTCTTAAAAATTATACTTTCTTTTCTATATTCAATTTGCAGTTGTTTGAAAGTGAACAGCAACTTGAGACACAGAGGTATTTGGCTGAACATCGTGGTGGAGTACCAATGGACCTTGAGGCACCCGTAGGAGGAGGAGTTGGACACCTTCAATATAAGAGGGATACGGGAGCAGCGGGGGCTCGATTGACAGTCTAAAGATTTCGGTACTCGATCAGGGCCGAGAGTATACGATGTTTTATTTAATTGTAATATTTATTTAGTCGAGTTTCAAAACAGATTTGTATTTTAGATTCTTTAAAAAAATAAATTAGAATAGGAGATATATTACGTATGTTGAGAGTTGAGGGTTGAATTTGAGCTGGTCCTCCACTGCACAATTTGGTTTATTGGGGGAATTTGGATATGTTTAAATATACGGGAATAATATTACATCTGTAGATTAGATGTCCAAAAATCGTCTTATATCAATAAATAAAGAAGAGTTAATTAAATTTAGATTGTAATTAATTATGTAATAGTAGAGTTAGTAGGTGCCAGTGATGTAGTAATATTTTGTGAAATTGTGCATCTTTTTATCGAGTTATTCTAGAATTAGTTGTAGGTACCCGTACTCTACTTGTAAAATCTTATATGCAGTATTATTCCTCATCCCTATTTAAATTTTAATATGATAATTTAATAAACTTTCCCACATATGTACAATTAAGAAGATTGTGGTGACGATGAAGAGGTGACCTCGATGAATTGACCTTAGGATTTATTGCTTTTTGACACTCCGATTTCTGCGTTTAGATACAAAAGATTTAGTAAAACATTCTGCAATATTCGTATATTTAGCACTAGCCCTTTATTAATCTAATTCACTTTTTTCTAAATTTTTGATCTACCGATAATTATTATACAATACTATTGTAGTTCTTATACATATTTAGCATCAATAAAAAATAATTAATTAGTTTAAATCCGTACATTTATGATTTCTCTTAAATCCTGTAATTTATTAGATTGCAGTTCAAACAGACGCCGAATTTGGAATATTTGATTTGTACTAGTACATACTGATATATCTACTACAATTGCGTGATTTAAATCATTTAATTATCCATCTAATAAAGTTTGGTTTATAAAATAAAAATATCACTAGTGAATTCGCGAAATCGGCAATTTTATTTATCTTGCACCGCAATAATTTCTAATCGCATCACTATACTCGTACCTATATCGATAGTGTGTAAAGTACCCTACAAATTTACCTAGATTTTCAAAAACTTCAAAGGAAGCTCAGGTATAGGAATAATATTTACTATCGGTAGGATAAGTACAATACTTAAAGGAAATAAAGGAAATAAGGAAGGGATGAATGACGAGGACTTCGAATGCCCTTAAACCTCTAATCTCCGTTACTTCCTTGGTCAGGGGTAAATTTGTACCTGTGACCTACTCTCGTGAACCCTTTGAATTATTAATACTTTATGATTATGGATTAATACTAGACTGGAATTCGGAACGAACAGTTTAATGTGTCCATTCGTTAAGCTAAGTTGGATTTGGAGCAAATGGGAGTATATTTGGTGGAATATCGAGAGTATTTCTAATTGATTTTGGTTCGCTTTTAACATAATATTTGGAGAATTTGAGGAAATTGCTTTTTGCAAGGTAAGGGTGTCCAGTCTGAGTTAATTGAGAAATTCCTAATTTGGTCATTTTTTCAGATGCTACAAAAGATAGCATTCTTCCTCTGCATCCTAAGTTTGGTTCAGTCAATAGACTGGTCTTGGTTCAAAAAGAGTGAAACTCCAGCGAGTGATCGATCTATTGGTCCACTTAAAGGGTTTGGCACTTACCCCTTATGGAAATTCCATAAATATGATGGATTTTCCTTGAAACCTGTTCCACTCAATCTGGAAATTGGGCCAGGATTACCTCCTCCTGGACCTCCTCCTCCTCCACCACCTCCACCTTACCAATCTCCACCTCCTTCGTACTCTCAACCACCTTCTGACCCGTATTTGGCTGTTTTAAATCCCCCTACTCCTTATTCAAGTGCTCCACCTCCTCCTCCTCCAAGTTATTCTCCTCCATCTGATTATTCTCAGGGTCCTCCTCAACCACCTTATTCCCCGGGACCTCCACCGGCTCCTTCATATGGTCAAAGTCAACCGGGACCTCCTCCTCCGTACAATTCTCAACCACCTTCTGACCCGTATTTGGCTACTGCATATACCCCTGCTCCTCCCTCTCCTCCGAGCTACCCTCCTCCTCCTCCTCCGAGCTACTCAGCTCCTCCTCCTCCTCCTTCCGGTTATCCTCAATCATCTCAACAGCCACCTTATTCCCCCGAACCTCCACCGACTCCTTCATATCCTCAACAGCCGCCGCCTCCATACAATTCTCAACCAGCCCCGAATAACAATCAACAGAGTTATTTAAACCCTCAAAGTGCATCTTACTCTCCTCCTCCGCCTCCCTCATATGTTCAGCCAAGTGCACCTCAAACATATGGGCAAGCTCCTCCTCCTCCTCCTCAGCAGCAAACCTACGGAAATCCTTCACCTTACCAGGAAGAATCTCCAGCATATCCTCAACAGCCTCCAATTCCTACATATTCTCAACTCCTCTCCGAATATTTTCTTAAGCGCTCCCAAAGTTCTCAAGGTCAAATCCAGTCTCCCCCGAGTAGCCCGTACCAATCTCATCCTCCTCCGCCCCCATATTCCCAATCCCGAAGCTCAGACTGGGCAGATTTAAAGTCTGAGCAAATCGTTGGAGAAGCCACCTTAAAGGAACTTGAGGATACTCTGAACAATTTGCAATCTTATTATGATCAACAACAACAACATGAGCCAATTTACAATCCCCAAGTAGAGTCGGAATCCCATCAAATGGTCCAAGAGACGCCGATAATCCCCGATTATTCAAATTTAAATTCAGGATCTTATCAGTACACAAATCTTCAAGTTACTACCCCGCCGCTACCATCTACCGGTTTTCATTCCTTCACAAAAGATTCCAATTCAAGATGAAGAGGAGACCCACAATTTGGAATCCGTTCAAAATACGGACAATACAAATGGAGAAGAAATTAATGCGTGGGTGGATAAGGATATTGGGAGGAATGACGCTCGTCGAGCTCCAGTATATCGGCATCATTCAAAGTCATAATCACAGCTAGTGGTCTCTGCAAGTACTAGTAGAGTATTCTGTAAGTATAGCGTAGTAGTAGCACGACAAAATAGAATAATTGATACATTTCCTCGGCTAAATAAGCCACAAAAGATGCCCCCCAGAGGAGAATCAAAATATTTCCAACTAGAAATCGAGTGAGTTATGATTATGAAGGAAATTAGAGATCCAAAAAGCGAGAGGAATCTCTTCCCAGCCCGCTAAACCCCTCGGGGAACCCTTAATTTGAATAATCTTTTAAATAATCATGTGCATTATATATCCGTAGTGTGTGTTTACTTCCTTTGTGCCTTCCTGTTCCCCAGCCTGTACCTACAGATAGTACTAATATGTAAATGATTCAATAGATCCCAAATTAGGCAAATCACGGCTCAAATTAATTCCTTCGGAAATGTTTTGATTGGAACTCCTCTGAGAGATCTCGAAAGAATTCCCCCATGTAGAATATGTAAATTTTAAAGGGGATTATTCATAGGGGTATATTTTATTTACTATTATAACCTTATTATAACTGCATGTGCAAATTATTTGAAGCAACACAAATATCACTTTCTTCTTTCTAGGAACTCTTTTTTGTGTGTTACAGAAAGTGTATTCAAATGACTCGAATAAGCATTCTTTCATTCAATTGGACAGAGTACCCCTATGAATACACTTTAAAGATTATTATTATTACTGCTAACTTTCATCGCTGACATGTCGAATTATCATAAGTATTTACAATACATTCAAATGAGCTTTTAACAGCATTAACTTACATATTCCTACATATTTATACTCGTTTTATCTATTTAGCTAATTGTGTAGGTATTAATTAGCGATAGTTAAGCTAGAGGATACAGCGTTTTATTTTACTCTTGAACTGTTTATATAGGGCTTAAGTATACCTTGAATGCAATTTTGTTATATACAATTTCGAGAGTTTGTAAATAAAGATGTTATATTTTCTAACCTCAATTTGAATTGCTCTGATAAATTGCGACCGAATAAACACGTTAAATTATCATCTAGCTAAAAATATATATAATCTTTTGGAAGCTATCAAATGAAGCATGAAATGCCTACTTTTGAACACATTATCCTAATTCTGGATTTACCTTTTTAGCACGACTTGAGTCTTGGCTCATTCAACGTAAACTAGGTACCTATTTGTACCCTACCTAGGTACGTTATTTAAATAGGAAATTCTCTAATATTCTAATATTTTCAATTTGATTTAGGATTAGTTTTGACTTAAAATGTTTTAGAATTTACAAGCAAATGGTAGGATCGGATATCGTACGAGATAAAGATCTGGTGCACTAATGGTCAGTCAAATCATTTATACAATATATGGGGGTTTCTTAATTGAAACGAGCCACCACGAAGTAGAATCTTCGAACCAGAGTTTAAAGATTTATTGCTCCGTAGACCTCATAACCTTAACAAATAAATCAAGGAGCGGGATGCACGTAGATTGCCATTTAATTATGCAAATTGAGTGACAAAAGTAAATTACACCTTTGTGGTAATTGCGATCCTCTTCAGGTCTCTCATCTTGAGATAAAGTCATATCTTATCACAGTGATCTCAATTGAAAGAACCGCTAGAGATGCTCTTTTAAATGCAGACACATAAAAATCATTAACAAGTCCATGTCCTACCCCATCATCTCCATAAAAGAAGTGTCTACAATGCTTTTTAAGGACTTAGACGGCAAGAATTCATTGAAATGAAATCGAAATTGAGGGTAAAACAATGCTTTGGCATCTTCCTTTGTTTACCCCTTTGATTTCTTTGAAAAATTAATATGGAATTAGGTAGTAATTAGTGCTGGGAGGAAGTAGGCTTGGCAGATGGGCAGATGAGCTCTCACTTTCAGATGTAACCTTCATTTTTAACATTGAAGGATTAAGCGTAAAACTCGATTTTAAAATTCCATAAGGGTGATATTCGAGTACTCTGTACGCCTATAAGGTTCATGGGGGCAAGTTAAGGAAGTGCATACGAGAAAAATGAGCAAAAAATTGGCTTGGACTCTTCGCGACTCTGCAAAAGTTACTTGACCGCTTTCACCTCCACTTTAAACTACTTACCCAGTAAACTCCAAACGGTATTAAGCAGACTTCGATAGTATTGCAATGGGATTTCCCAATCCTTTCTGTTTCTTTTCGAGTTAGTTGGAAGTTGAGATTAGTTGGGTGACTCGAGGCTCAAAATCACCACCAAATATTCTTATTACGGTACATATCCCATACAATTTACTGTAAATACCGACGATATGTACCTTTTGAGATGGTGGTGCCACGGTATAACGAGTCCCCTTTGAATTCCTAATCCTAGCACTGTACACTCTAAAGTTAAACCTAAGCATTATAATATGTAAGTAGCTATTAGCTAGGTATATATCAGCTGAATAATAAAATTACTCTACCAATTCAAATTGATTTTATGTCCTTTTTTGCATCTTTAATTTTTGCGAGGGAAGAGAGAAATTAAGCAATTAAAATTTAAAACTACTACCAATGCAATATGTATAATTGTGCCGCCACTTTACACTGCTTTGTTTTTAAACCGCAAATATATATTTGAAATAGATTCGTAGATGCAGTGACATGAAGTCGAAGATAATATTAATTAGCACTACCTAATAGTAATACAGAGTCAAGCTTTTGATTTTGATGTTTAACATACTTAGGATGCTACAAGCTGGAGATTTGGTTCAGCGGAGGTAACTTTTGTTATAAAACTTTTTTTGTAAAATATGGAAATTTAATACGCGAAAAAAATCCTCATTGTTTAATGCTTAAAAAATAGGGGATAAAGCTCATTTCCTAAAATGTACCGGCATTTCGTCGTAGCTTCATCCTTAAAGGCAATATTCGGAAAAGAAGCAACTTTCTAAAAGATTACCATACACCATATACCTACTCGTCTTCAATTTTGCCGAGTCTTTGGGGCCATATGATTCCTGGTGCATGCTTCTGAGGGGCTAGTAATGCAGTGTAACTTTGCACAGAGCCAGAATCACATTTATTTAATGATAACGACTCTGAAAGATCGCGAAAAATCCCCTGACCTCAATCCACGTACCAACGGCTCAGAGTCACTGTCAATGCATTTTCACACGTTCATCTTGCTCCTCCAATTTTTCTACTACCTCCAATATTCTCAACTTACCGGCTCCTGCCAATCACTCCTCCTCGGCCATCTGCATCATCAAAACCTGATGGATTGAAAGGGACGGTCGCGGTTCGTAGAGCTCAAACTTTAAAGAATAATTTCGAATGACTATTCATCGCCTTTTCAACCAGATCTTTCAGTAAATACACATGTTTGCATATAAGATTGAACTGGCTTGCATCCAAACAGTGGAGGAGGAGGATAGAGAATTTTAATACAAATAATAATGAAGCTGATAAAATATTCCATTTCTTTATATTGTACTAATAGTAATAGTAGGGGAAGATACAATGCAAACAGTGTGAGGAGTACATATTTTATGAATGAATAGAAAGAGAAGTTGAGCAGATGAAAAAGACTTTCTTCTTATTCTTTAAAAAACCGGCAAAAAATCCTTTATTATACAAATATAGTGGTCTGCCCTTCGAATATACGATAGTAGGTACCATTAAAAGTTAGATCCGACCATTAAATCCTATTATTAACATGGCCAGGAAATAAAGAAATCTCATTTGAACTGCAGCACAATGCACATTGGTTTTTTTTGCTTAATTGTAGTAATTTATTCATCATTCCTTTCATCCATTCCATTCATTCATTTAACTCCATTCACAATTTTTATATAAAAATATCAACATTTCATACTGGATTAATAATACGATGATCATAGGCACATGAATCTTAATTCAGGTTTATACCTAATTACTTTTGCCACATTTATTAGTAAGAAATACGCCCGATATCCTAGCTTATAATCTCATCTTTCTCTAATTTTTGATTTACGCAAAAACCAAGAAAGATACTGACTTTTTTCACCTATAGATTAGAGTAAATGGTACTTGTTTCCTCCTACGAATCTCGGATTCTGAATTCGGATGAATTAGGGACATTTTGTTAAATAAGAACTTTAAGAATATAAGATTTCAGGTTGATATTAAAAAGATTTGATACGCAAAACAAAGGTTAGGGAAAGATTCGAAGTGTAAAAGTACATGATAAAGTTTTGGCAATCATTTGTATGTAATTACAATAATTAAGGAGCCTATACATAAATGAATCTCTCGGTTTCCCCCATTTAATCCTAAAAAAAGTGTTTTTAAATTACCGATAAAAATTCTTGCAAAAAATAGGGTTGGTGAACTTGGAACAATATACAAAATATATGATTTTTTCCTGTTTTTCAAACACTCTCGATTACTGATATTTCAACTCTATATCTCTCATGATGATCCTCCGAGAGACTGGTTATTCTTATTTCTAATTGAATGCAGTTTTTCCTCCACATCTCTCTCTCGCGAGCCTTACCCTACCACACTACCACCTTCTAAAAAGAAAGGTTGTTTCACTCTTCACTCACTCACATTTGTATAGAGATTTTTTTTCTTCTAAAAGTCAAAATGATCTTGTTCCATTGACATTTAATATAATGGTTCTTTTTACTTTCTACAGATTTCAAGTTTGTCGTTTGTGTTCATCTTCTCAAGTTGGTTGTGGTTATGCTTAATCGACGCCCTTCCCAAATCAGAACCCCCCTCAAAAAAACTTTCCTTATACTTGTAAAACTGGGTAGACAATATTATGCTGAGAGAGTCAGAAAGAGATTAAAAATGGAATAACTATAATTGACACAGATTGGGAGGAAGTAATATAAGGATATAATTGAAGTGACAAACATGAAAATTTGGAAAGGGAAAGAGCCTACGAAGAATATGCATATTTCGAAGTACTAATAATATAATCAGATTTGGTAGATGCATTTGTTTTTTTGGTGTGTGTAAATATAGATAATAAAAATAAGATTAATAAAAATAAAATTATTGAATATCTGGCTTTGTTCTTTTGATCCTCTGTAATCATTATCAGTATTGAGGAACGCCATAATCTGACCCTGGAATTGCGTCACTTCCGGATGGGGATGAAGGAGCCCCATATGCATCAGATAGGGACGGGCTTCCGTATTCACTTGATGGTGGTCCATATGCTTCTTTTTGAGCTGAGAAAGTTTAGGACAATTTTAAGCATAGGCAAAAGATTTGAGAGCTATTATATAAAAGGCAAACTTACGGGTCTTGTATCGGATAAAGTAAACCTCGGGTTTGGATGGCTATTTGAATTCGAGAGATTCATTAAAAGTTTATAATTGGGCGACTTATTAAAAGTGACTATTTGTAGAATAATTGACTATACCTTAGTGGGTGGAGGAAGATCAAATTTGATCTTTGGTTGTTCCTCAGGTCGCTTAACGAGCACGTACACAAGTGTCTTTGTCTCTAAAGTTTAGAGAAGGATCCATGTTAATTTGGGGGCAAATAATAATGATTGATTTGATTAGCTAACCTGGCTGAGGTGGAATGTATGGGATTTCTGGAGCCTCTTGGGGTGGAGGAGTGGGCGCCTATTTAATAATTAAATAATTTGTTTTGAGAGAGTTCAGAATATCGTCATATTAGAATCTTATAAGCATTACCTTAATGAAGATGATCTATAAGCCAAGAAATATAGGATTATTAGAAATTTTTATTTAAAATCACTGATATTGCAAATTTTGGAAATCAAACCTTGTAATGTTTTTGCTGGAATAGGTTTCAATAAAATATCATTTAGAATCATGAGTAACTATTGAGGTTTATGAAAGAGCTAACCGGTGGTGGAGGAGGAGGAGAATATTTCTTTGGTTTTGGGTAATACGGTTCTGGTGGTGGCACGTGAACGTAGACGTGCTAAAAGGCAAGAGTTTGATTATTAATCCTAAAGTCTAATTAGACGCCCATATATACGATATAAGTGCAAGTAACTTTAATATGAATTTAGTCATTATTTTGATTTTTTTCAGAAGCTTTTTGAAAAAAGCTTTCTAAATTGTTATATTTAAAACTAGTGGCCTAGTCAAAATGTGACTAGTTTTAAATATGATCAATTTGACTGTCACATTGATCATGATTCCATAAATTCATGCGATTTTTCATACATGATTAGATGTGAAATTCCTACAAAGCATAAGAAATGAAACTGATCGAGAAATACAATATTTTAAAATGGGAATATTCAAATAGGGCATTAAGTTCCATTTGCACTTATCGAATCAAAATTTCGTTGAGCTTGACTCTCCAATAATATCGAATATCAAGTACCTTATGGACAACTGGAGCTTGCCCATAACCCCCTGATGGTGCCCCATAAGAGGACTGAATTTGTGGTTGATGGTAAGATTGTTGGGGCTGTTGATAAGATTGCTGGGGCTGTTGATACGATGATTGGGGTTGCTGATAGGATGATTGTGGAGCTATTTATCAAAGTTAGAAAATATGATATTAAAGGGGACTTTTATATTTAGGTTTTTAGAAATGTTTAGAGTTGAGCGAACTTTGATAACTTTGTCTTTGAAATCTTTGATAACTACCTCCATAGCTCTGACTCGGAGAGGAATAGCTTAAGCCTGGATTCCCATAAGATTGGGATGGGGCAGAATATTGAGGGGCTCCAGTTACGGCGAGCACCCCGAAAGATGCAATTATCTATAATCGGGAGGAAATAAAAAATATGTAAAAACCTTACCAGAAATCCGAGATTTTTTATATAACAAATTCCCCATTAACACACACACAAAATGCACTTTGAATTTGGATCTGTGAAGTCATTTTCAAATCAGTCTTAAGTCACTTTTTTATCTTGTCACTTTCCAACCAGTTTCAGTATTCACTTTTTACAGTCCAATGTCCGAAATGAAATCACAAAATCCAATCTCAAAGTGTAGAATGAATGAGTGTAGGGCGCGAGGGACTTGTAATCTTACCAAAAGGATCTTCATTGTGGAAATATAAATTGGAACTCTGTGGTCGAGTTCTGTTCAGTTGAAGAACCGGATGGACACTTTGGGTGGAAGCAACAATCGCTCTCGCTTTTATAAACCTCCAAGTCAATGGCCAAATTGTCAATTCTTTGAAGCTCCCAAGGGGGATCGCTGAGTCGAGGTAGGCTGCAGCTGTAGGAAGGAAGAGGAGGGGGAGAAAGAGAATCTGCTTTAGTATACGAGGAGTAGGTACAATTCAAATCAACAAGTAAGTTTCCTCAAAAAATATGAAGATATTGTTCTTATGCTCTTTTTGTGGGTAGTCTCAAGTAGGAATCCTTATAGAGGTAAAAAGGAAAAGGTCGTGCACAGGCACACTTGCATAGGTACAGTTATTGCATGGGGTTTTACATTGGGATTCACAGGAGGGGTGAGAATTTTTGAAAAAAACTGGCGTAAAGACGACTTGCAACGTTCTAGTGTTGTAGTATATGACTTGAGCTTGCTTTCAGCTCCTTTAGACTTATTAGAACAATTTACCTCCACTATTTCATACATTTTCATACGAGTATGCACCTCTGTTTAAATAATGTTAGGTATACTACGATTATATTATACTCGGAGAAACGGCTTGGACTCTTTTTGCACCTCAACTTACGCATTCCATTCATCTAATTTGCAAAACGGTTTTTCTTGCCATTTGCATAAATTGTATTCACTCCAAATACACACAAACCTCGTTCTTGCCCGATTCTCTTTAGGTTAGAAAAAAGATTCATTCATCTTTCTTTTTAAAAAAATCCACGCTCCGCTAATCCTAGGCAGAGATACAAGCAAACTAATATTTTAATGAAAAAGGATCGATTCTCCGAAATGATGGTATAAATTGGAATATGAGGTACTACTGCTTCCATTGGTACTTTCCAATTTATTAAAAATTGCAATTGGCATATCCATCAATAATGCAATTGTGCATAAAGATGAAAAGATATTAAAATCGGGTTCTTGGCTCTTGCATAATATCCGGCTTGAGGTAGAATTGAACAATGTGCAGAATCAAATCACTTCGGGCCCAATTAATTACTCAGAAGTCAGGTATTGTGTCAATCTAGATCGGCATTATGTACAGGGTCGGCATTGTAAAGCCGCTTTCATAATCTATAAGTATCTCAAGTATATTACAATAATATTACAAAGCCATAAATAGCCTGATTTGAACCGTATACCATGTGTTGATTTTCAATTGACAATACCTTCCATTGGTGAAGTTCTGAACACAATGCTTCAATACTGAGAGATTGATAGATAATATAATGGCGAGGGTGTGTAACTCGACTTTGATTGCAATAATTTCTCACTGAATCCCCTTATCCCCTGAGATCATGAGGACCGTTTTAACCCATCGAAGTCAACTCTCAGAATATGAAGTAAGATGCAAAGTGAACTCATTTAATTTACTTCCACCGTGGGGGAACTCACGAGTCATATTTTCTTATGACGTTCTAGTGAAATTCAAGTACTTTCATTAAGGCTCTCCGATAAAATCCAAGTAAGCTAAAAAATCCTCTGAATTAGGTACTAGAGTCTAGACTGCAGTAGTTCTAGGTATGCTCATTAAAATTGTGCAAGAAAAAGGATTTTCTTGTGTGAGAGCCTGAGAGGATTTGTGGGTTTTTCTGAGATTACGGATAATACCCACTGATACTTAGGATTAATGCCTAAGACCCAAGTACTCTTATGTCAATCCATTTGAAAGTAATTAACGCATTTACTACAAAATTGAAAGGATTATGATGTGAAAAATGTCCCGTTTCTCACAAAAAGTGGGATTAGGTGCATAAAATCATAAAATGTAATCCCCCTCACGTGTAAGGTTATTAAAGCAGGTGTCATTCTCCGCAAAAATGACTCAGATTATACAACTTTCTATAAAGAGATCGTCGGTAGCGTCTATTCAGGCTCTGCAACTCTTAAAATTTAAAGAATTTAGACCCAAAGATGCTCCAAACGATTTCTCTTCAGCTTACCATAATATCATTTAGCATTGCATCCGTAATCCATATCATATTATGCAGTTCTAGTGAATTTTGATATTGAAAAGTTTAGATATTTTGCATCTAGCTGGCCCTGTAAATTGAATGCACGCCGAGCTTGTGCACCAAAAACTCATTAGCACATAATTTCTACTGAAAAAGATATTTATAATCAGGTGGATACTTGAAATTAGTGGCAATGCGGCCTATGCTAATAAGATGAAAGCGCCCT
The DNA here is from genome assembly GCA_036507255.1 of Megalothorax incertus. NCBI lineage: Eukaryota > Metazoa > Arthropoda > Collembola > Neelipleona > Neelidae > Megalothorax > Megalothorax incertus. The sequence goes on from JAAZTK010000479.1 coordinate 18,784, forward strand.
GCCTATAATTAACACGTGCATCTCACAGGATTCTAGTGAGTCAGAGGATTTAGGATCGTGTGTAAATTCTGAAGATTACACGTGATTAGTGTTAGAAATGCATTTAATATTTTAAGTTTTTAACTACGCAAAAACTTTAAAGTGTTTTTACTTAAAAAGTTAAAATTGTAAGATCTCTGCCGTGTCAAAACAATTAAGGATTACTTTGTTAAATTCTTCCTGTCAAAGCAGGCCGAGCCGGGGGAAAGATGAGGATTTGATTGTGATTGATTAAAGGGCCGAGGAAGATATCATCTAAAAAGCTAAAAAGTTTTTATGTTGTGGGTAAATGGGAGAAATCCTAAGAGTTTCAATCTTAATTTATCATTTTTATTTTATATTTATGGCAAATTTAATCATTGCTAACTTCAAGTAGGAATTGATTTCCTGTAGCATCTCATGGCAAGCTCGTAGTAGGATGTCGTAGTATGATTTTAAGCCATGTTGGCATTTGGAGGAAATTTGGGCATCATTTTTCAGTATATCTGAACAATTACAATCGAGTACAATTAAGTTGAAAGTATGCAAAATCCACTGGGTTCTTTTCTAGTGATATTTGACACTGACATTCAGTTGGACCCCTTGTGGTAATTGTCACTGTCCTGTCGCCATCCCATTCTCCACGTAGAGGATCTCTATCCAAAATATTGTATTATAGAAGAAAAAATCTCCCTTTTATTTTGCATTAGCTCTGGCCGATAAGAGAGAAGGAAAGTGAAACCAAAAAGGCAAAAGGTATGCCAAGTTCCTTCGTTTTTCCCATCCATCTGCTCATTATTATAATTATAAATCCCATTACAATTTACCCCTTCAATAATGCTATGAAATGTCAGACTATCAGATTATTGTTATGTATTTTTCTTATTCAAATACTTGCATTTCTAACAGGTGTACCACAAGTGTATCACAAGTGCTAAACCTGTATTTAATTGAGATTGAAAAGATATATTGAACAAAATCTTCACTTTTACTCTTTTAATTCAAAGTTTCGAACTTGGAAATAGGATGTAGATGTGAACTTGACTTTAATCCTAAATATAATATTGACTTTAAGGTGAAATGAACGGAAATAGTACTAGTAAGTAGTATCGTAAAGCCGTACTTGAAGATATGTCTAGTTTTCTAGGGCGTAGAAACAACTCGGAAATTCACATATAATTAACTTACTCTACTGAACCCTACCAATCAAAGGTTAACTCTCGATTAAAATCCATACAGGCTTTGGCTAATCCTAAGCTAAGGGAAAAAGGAAATCATCTCACTTTCCTTTGAATTAAAGACTAGTTTTACTCTACTGTCCTCGACTCCTCATCCTTTTACTTTCCTTTGCTAAATAAGTACAATACCTTGTAAAGTAACACCTTCCTAATAATAGTCCTTGCCAATTTCCAAGTTGGGATCAAAATATACCTAGGTTTATTTGATTTAATTCAAGACACAAGACACAAGTTTTATTGAAAGTTCATGAATTAATTATAGACAACAGTAAGTACATATTAAATATAATACGTAGGTACATTTAGAAAAAAATATATAGCTTTTTTTTCTTTTTTTTTTCATAAATTAATGGATTATAAAGGTTTCCAAATAGGAAATATTCAAAATTTCATTTGATTAGCACGTGCAGTGAAGGAAGATCTAGTTATTTCAATTCATATAATGAATCAAAATCGAATATTCTAATAAAATAATATATTGGCACATCAATTGGTATGTTGGAGCCAAGTGGGCCGCGGATTAGAGAAGAAAGCAAAAGTCAATTTAACGAGCCTCGATTT
>JAAZTK010000480.1:0-20595 GCA_036507255.1 Megalothorax incertus
AAATTGATATTTAATGAGATCCAAATGACCAATTTGTGGAGTTGAAATTGTTTATTATTAAATTAAGAGAAGGACGTAGGAGGAGATAAAGAACACTAATTGAAACTAATTGAAATTACATATCAAGTTTACCTACAAATTCTAATGCATGTCAAAATAGCCTCAAGTATTATAATTTTCCAACCCCCACAACTACAGATATATGCATATAATACAATATTATGCAATGTTAGAATTTTGGATAAATTGCATCTTAACCTATCGGAGATAGAGGCCAAAGTTGGGTGGAATTAATTAAATATATAGCCCATTTGTCTTTATCCAAAATTCTGATCCAAAACATGAACTTTGCCCGTTTCAAATTCCTCAAAACAAAACTAATTTCCGAAATTCGAAAGGATCAAGAATCGAGATGACTTTGAGCTGGGAAACTTGTAACATCTATAACACACTCAAAGTCTCGAATACATATTCTATCAATTTACATATATAATAAGCCCTATTCAAAGTCATGGCCCAATGGATCTGTATGTCAAGGCCTTTTTTGGGGAAATTTCCAATACCCAGAATGCAATTTCTCTTCATTTCTTTCGGCCTATTGAAATTTCAAACTTTCTAAAGTTTGATTGGAATCTATAATCTATATTATTAAAAGCCTACGCTTTGTATGTATGTATCTACCTACCTATATTCCCAAAATCCTCCCACACGGATTTTCAATAATTCATGAATTTGGTACCAAATGATGTAGAATAATTCGGAACATATCCACAACTATTTCATTCCCGAACAATTGACATCCAGTCAACCTGGCCCATGTCACATGGACGAAAGTTGAGGGAAAAATCCAAATATATTACTACTAGATATCTACTTCTCGACTAGGGATGTTGTCGTCCAAAAAAGTTTAATTCCTTTGACCTCCATGAGGTCATATAAGATATTTCGGGGAATTTTTAATTACTCTCATTAAGCATTTGAGCTAATACATGTCCAGGGCTCCTTTGAAAGCTCTTAATTAGTTAAAAAATGTCGGAATACTGATATAATTCCGACGGGCTTCCCTAATACTACTATTAGCATATATCAGTATATATCCCTACATATATTCCCTATAGGCCGCTCAATTCCAAATTGTTTCTCCGATGCGATCCTTTCAATAATACACCCCTAATTATCATTTGAACTGGGGCGGGGAGATAAATTTTGATTGATTTTTCGGGGGGTTTTCGAGCCGAATTGAACGCAGTTTGCTATTTTGAAGCATTTCGTGCAAGCAAAGCATTTCACTCGACTCTCTGAGGTTCAAATAATCCCAAATGGGCTCTCTGGGTTAAATGTTTTGTTAGCTTAAGTATCCCCCGCCATCTCCTCCTCCTCCTCCTCCTTGGTCTTGTTTATTTGTCTTGGGTAGAAACAGTACAGGCTTCTTAAGGCTCCTTCCAGTCTCTTAGAATGCTACTTTGTACAGATATAGTCGTAAGTGTGGGTGGAATAAGAGTTCAAGTCAACGAGTAAACTTCAATGTTGGGTTTGGTGTGAGCATTCCGGCATGTTTCCACTTTTTAAGTGTCCCAAACCCGATCCCATTCCGAGTAGCAGCACTTAAAACTACTTATAAGAGAGCTTAAATCTTACTTTGGGGTTTACTTTGAAAAAGTAGAGCTAAAAATCTATCAGAAAGCACATACGAAATATATCGAAATCGGAATATGTCTTCCCCCTAAAAAAAACTAGCTAAAAATCGAAGGTTCTGCAATAGGAAATTCTTTAGAATGGCCTATGCCCTACTATAATCCTTTTAAATAATTAATTAAATTAAATAATGCACAAAAAGATGATTTCATAAATCTAGAGTGCATTAAAAACACCTCGATATCGATTCCAAGAAGAATTCAAAAAAGACGTAGGAATTTCCGAAATATTTTACATTCCCAGCCACCCTTTCTTGCAGTATTAAACCTTCAATCTTCAATGGAAATCAATGACATTTGCTTCAATAAATCATAAATTCTTTATTGAAACTTGTTGCGAATTGCCAGTACCTATCTGAACAACCTCAGTACCAATATAAGCAACTTGAGTAGGATTTAAGCAGTAAAAAGTCCCCTTTGAGGGGCGAGTTGAGATGAATCGAGGAAAAAATGAAACAAGTTCCTCCGAAGACCGAAGATTCAGATCCGAGGAACGCATGACTCCGGAGGGAGGTTTGCTGGTTGTTGAGAAGTGACACCCGTTCACACCTGGAACCCCAAAAGGCTTTGGGAAGGCACTCGAGCTCAGTCTTCAACTCCCAATCCTCAAGTTCAGTTCCTCCGGGTAAGGAGAATGAGTGAGGATCATAAAGTACTTCAATTTACGAGACTCGAAATCCCATAAGATATCCCATCGGCAAGACACGGGGAGGAAGTGCTTAATTTTAGTATTGGGAGGAAGTTGGAAATGGAGGAAGTGGAGGAAGTAAGTGTAAGATAATACATCCAGACAAACCCCCGAACCCGTACCAGGCTAATAAAACTAATAAAAAAGTCTTAAATCAATAAGGTTTTGGTATCAGGAGTTTAAGAACTAAAAGGATTAGTAAAAAGATAGTCATCTTAAGAGGATCCTCAAGACCTTTCAGAGTTGTAACGGATAAACCTGTTGAAATGCATTTACCGGGAATTTAATGAGAGTCAGAGTGCCCCGATTGGATCCCAATTTGAAAAATTGATATGTCCACCTCATATTCTTCTAGTCAAACTCTTCAGAGTTGTAACCGATAAACCTGTTGAAATGCATTTACCGGGAATTTAATGAGAGTCAGAGTGCCCCGATTGGATCCCAATTTGAAAAATTGATATGTCCACCTCATATTCTTCTAGTCAAAAAATGCTGAGACAGAAGTCGAGAAGTACCTCCTCAACAGAGAAACGGGTATGAATTTAATTTATATATTTTTAATATTCTGGCCGTAATCAAAGGTTAAAGGATATTACCGCAATAGTCTGTTTATCCGCCCATTTTATCGCATTCAACCAATATCCTTTCAATTTTATCGCACTTTTATCAGCCAGATTTCGACCTCATATACAAATCATGTACCTACTAATAATTAATATGTACTCTGCCCCACTTATTTTTCACCGTAAAATCTATTTACATTCGGTGCCTTTTGCAGCGTAATAGCATACGAGTATTATGATCCATATAGTATTATAGACCGTATATTTATCTTTAGAATTTAGATCCTCAAGTCTTTATGTTCTAAATTGGGAATTAATTGGGATCATATCATATATTGTAAATTCAAAGGCTTCCCATTGAAAATGGCAACTAATTCTGTCTCTAATTAACCTTCTTAGTCTATAGGGTCTCTCAAAATAAAAGCTTTCAAAGCTAATTAGTTGCAAAATTTAAAAAACATACTGATATTGGAATATTTACCTTTAAATACGATGAATTAAAGCAAATATTTTTGATTTTGTTAAAAATAATCAAATGATTCTTGAATGCGCGTCATTGTTTTGATGTAAAAAATATAATCATACAGGTTTATGATGGTAGTATACTCAATAGTCAATACTCATGTACACACATTTAATAAATGGATTTACGCTTTAAAAATTGAGCTCAATTTCCATTCGGTTTTTTCCAGGCTATTTACACTTCGACTCTCCAAATGCAAATACCCCGGAGGAGTCGAGAGTTCTCGTGATAAAGTGATTGATCTCATGGATGATAGCACAAAAAACAGAATCAAATCATCTTAGGTTGGGAGATTTGGCTCAATTTCTCAAAGTCAAACACCCCCAAACCCCTCTCAAGTTAAAACTGGTTTCGGGATTAGCCCCCAAATCTTTTTTTACCATCTAATGCAGAATATAAACGTAAACAAAGCCGGGTGCAATTTAATTTGAAAAGTGATTAAGTTTATCTAGCTTAACAAAACAGGGTTTAACTCTTGTGTAAATGACTCCGGGAAGGAGGAGCTCTGAGCTACGATATCTAGTTTCTTATATGGCATTTGACTTGGTTTGACGCATCTTGCTTCAAATGATAAGCCTCCGAATAATAATGAGGAATTAAGTGCTATTATTAAAATTAAATTGACTTTGGGGAATGGGTCGAGTGTGGCTCACTCGATTAAATCATAGCAAACAAATACATGCAAAATCATCATTTGCAAATGTTATATTCTTCGAGTGGAGAGAGAGAGTTCTTTTGAGATCAAACAAATGTGGAGGAGGTTGGAGACTAAGCCGGAGATTTGATCCGAGTATAAATAAATAAATGTCAGCTACCACTCAAAAGTCAAAGAATGAATCCACCCCATTCAAATCTCTTCAAAGGCTCTCGGATGATATTTTAAAATGTAAAAAAGGATGCGAACTAGAGATGATTCATATGAGGATGGGGATCCTCAAGAGGATTTCCTAGATTCCTACTAAATCCCTTGTATTTATTTATAAAAAAGCGGCACGCGGCTGAAGTCTCGGTTCTCCAATTCCATATTTTATTCTAGATGGTCAAATTGGATCCTCCAGTTCTTTTTTGACGCAAGTTCATTTGAGGAAATGTCAAGATTATTCGAGCAATTCTGGGAAATGATTAGCATTCTCAAAATATATATTTCATAGCATATAGGATCCTATTGAGGATTAGTTCAGCAGATGGATTGAACCATAAACCGCACATATTTCTCAATGTATGAGCAATATACCCCCTTAGGTAATGATATTACTCGAGGATTATTCCGAGAAATGTCAACTCTATTTAATGCCTTTACAAGCCCTTATAAAATTAATGTGTGGGTTCATAAATGGGCTAATTGCACACTAAACTACTACTACTCGTAGACTAGATTATAAAATATGAATAAATGTAATTTCTTCTAATTACAAGGTATATTTTCATTATTTGGAATTAGGAGACGACGAAAAGACTGAGAGGAAATGGATTCGAGCAGCCTATGGGATTCAAGCATGTCATATGTCGAGATGGGACATATTGTGAGGGCTCAGACAGGGGATGTAGCCTCGCGGTTAAGGATCCCTCAACTTCTGAGGTCGTGCATACTTGCGTTTGTGCAAATACTGGACTGCCGACCTCTATTGGCGAATGCCCCAGGAATTTGAGTAAGTTTTATCATAAATATAATGTCAAGTGCATTCGAATCTATTATTCTTATGTCAATATTTTTTCAATATGAGAGGCTGAGAGCCAATCAAATTCATTTCTGAGCGGCCTAACCTTTTTTCTAATGCAATTAAGCATAGGATATTTTTTATTGGACCGTGGACTCGTTCAATTAACTCTATCGAGGAAATGAATCGAGAGAAAGTTCATGTTATTAATCCTTTGGGGGGTTTTTCTTGTCATTTCCAGTTCAGGATTCGACTCATCCGACGCCAATTGTCTTTCAACCACCTGGGGTAAGTGATACGATATGAGTATTGGTTAAACCACCGTGCAGTGGTATAGTTTATTGGAAATAATGTATGTATTTCTCGGAAATTTATAATTTCTACCAATGTTTCTACACTCTTTATCAAACTCCTCCTACACAGAAGATCGAAAATTCAGGAAATTGGTACTTAAATATTGCATGATAATTCGGGATATGTTTACAGCTTCAGCTTCTCCAAAAATGTTGACATTCGGTCTACCTAGCCCATGTCACACAGTCAAAAGTTTAGGGAAAAATTCCCAATAAAATTGTATCAGGTACCTTGACCTCTACGGGGTCGTTTAAGGATTTTGAGCAATTTTAAAAAATTTCCTTTCTATTGTATTTGAGCCAACTTGCACATATAAGAGCTCTTTTGCACGTGTAGGGGCTCTTTTTGGGAAGCTCTGTTAATTAGGGCTTTGTGTGCCCGAATGTAATTCGGTCCTATTATATTGTACCTAGTGTACTAATCCAAAGTACGTAAGAATATTCACGAGATTCTTCTTTTTTCCGAATGAAATTCCATGTAAGCTTAGCATGTACAATAGTGGTAATCCTGACCTTACGTTACTTATAATTCAAGAGGCACTATCTAATTTAAAGGGACATGACAAACCCAATCTTTTTCCGAATCCCTAATTTGGCTTACTAGCCCTGAACTTTTATACATTTCAGGCTTTTCAGCTCGAATTACTTTCACCGACTTTCCCCGTATAGAATTTCATTATATTTATTAGGCGTGACTTAACAGTGACTTTCCCCAGGATTATTCATAAAAATAATCCTATATTTTGAGGCTAGATTCTTATAGGCATCAGGCTTTACCTATCTTATTTTCAGCACGAGTTGATCCGAATTATATTACAAATATTATATTCTTTCAGAGCAATGCGACCTCGGATCCGGCAGTGTCCCAATCCCCTCACCACCTCACCCTGACCTTGGCCATCTCGATAGGCTCCCTTCTCCTCCTCGCCCTCGTCACACTCCTCGGCCTGTACAAGTGGAGAGCTCTCAAGCGACTCTTCCAGCTCAACAACGCTGAATCCAAGGTATGCATTACCTACTAATACTATAATAATTAGCTAATTAGTCTGCGATTTTATTTGATATTTGCTTACTCGACCCTTTTAAACCTTTATGAGATCAAATGCAACTTTGCAAGGTGTAGGTCTACCGATACTTTTGTTTATGATACACTTGTCTGAGGAATGAGGACCCAAGAATTCTAGGAATGTCAATCCCTTTGTGTCTTTGCAATCCAAAATTGATATTATATCGGTAGATTTTCCGCTAGAACAAATTGGATTTGGGATCTTTGATATCTATTCGAAATTTGATGTATTCTACTTAAAATCTGAATTAAATGAAGGGAGTTTAATTAGTACACATTCTAATTAGAGGCCCTTATAGATCTAATACTATTATATCAAATATAATTTGTATTACATGAATCCCCATTTGATTGTATCATGTGCTTGACAAATTGCAAATATTTGGCCGAGAGATCTGTGATGAATTTAATTAAAATTTAGAATCTTGTAACACTTGCTCAAATTAAGGGGATCCTTTGATATCATCTTGAATTCTTCCTCCTGAGTAAATACAAAAAGCCCTTGTCTCTTATACGCAGTCCTAATAATTTAAAGATGGCAAAAAGTGAGTCAAAAACCCTCCTTGCACCGTTTCTTGGCCATGTTTAATTAGCATACCCCCTTCAAACAAATAAACAGAGGATGAGGAGTCTGATTCTTTCAAGAGATTTTATGATCGACATTAGCTGGTTAAAAGAAAGAATGAGTGTTGTTTATTTTGCAAGTTAAATGTTAAAATTAGCAGATCCCAGGGCAGGTTGGAACTGTTTTATCCCCGAGCCCCTGGCTATTCCTAAACAAATTCCTAAACTATGAATCCCCAACCTTAATATTTAAACATAGGTACTGATATACAGAGCATTATTTGTAGTTCAATGATGAAGGTTATGTTAACATTGAGATTTTTATTATTTTGGCATGCTTGTGCACTATTAATACAAGAATAAATACTCTCAGGATAGAATAAGTACAGTTGAACTTCAATTAATTCTTAAATTTATTATTTATAGTTTGAATTACACGGATTGACCAACCCCAATGGAAGACTCCTTCCAGATCGCTTCATTCTCAACCCTACCTATGACTCGGTGGCTGTAGAACTCTCCGTTAGAGTCATCCCCCCGGAGCAGGTTAGCCTACCATAAAAATTTATTAGATTGTGGGCCTTTAAAGGTTAAAAAGCTTAATGAAATCTTTTCAATGCTTATATTGTTTATCTTTTAAATGTCACAAGGTCACAATGCTCTCTCAAATTGGACAGGGATGTTTTGGGAAAGTTTTTAAAGGTAAGCTTTTAAATTTACAAAAGCCATAAATCTCACTTGACCCCTTGAAACTTGAGTGAAAGTGACATTTAGGAGCACAATTTTATGGATCATGTTTCAAAGTTTTGCCATTCTTGGAAAAAACTATTTTAATCAGTTCAAAGCTACCTTTTATACACAAATGCCAAGTGTTAAGTGGAATTTATGGCTTTAAAGAATTTAAGACTTGTTTTACATGCCTGGAAAATGGTCAGGTTTATCAAGAGTCGAGGCCATGAACCTCCAATTTATGTTGGGATTATTTTACATTTATTTATAGGCGAGTACAATGAGACTCCAGTCGCGGTAAAAGTAATGAAAGAGGAGCACTCGATGGAGGTTATGAAGGAGGTTGAAACAATGTCTGCTTTCTCCCACCAAAATATCCTAGAAATGATTGGAATTGTCAAAGGCCCAGGTAAACTCCATTTGAAGCCACTTTCTCCCATATAAAATGACTATTTCTAATTCTTTCTTTTAGAAATGGATGTCCCTTGGCTCGTGTTTGAATTCATGGAATTTGGTGACCTGGCCAGTGTCCTCAGACACCGTGGAACCCCACCCGTGAAGACGTCAGAGTCTCCCTCTTCTCCTCCATCTCCTCCAGACAACAAAGATCCCCTGGAGAACCCCTCTCGGAAAAAACTCTCGCTCTCTCGCGTAAGTCTTGCCCTCATTTCCTTTCAAAGGATGGCTTTTCCCACAAAATCTGGAATAAAGGGATTTCGAAAGATTCCAAGAAACCCGACACAGTATTCCTTCTTTTAAATGCCACACACATTGATTGACAAAAGCCCCGATAATTCAAAAGATCCACTCTATTTCTAATAATACAGTATACTGGGATATGTGAGTTAACCCGTAGGATTATGTCTACAAGAGTAAATATTTTTCAATAAAAAATTTAATGAAGGGGACTCTATTCACAGCCACTTGTTTTCCTCCCCAGAAAAAAGAGTACATACCAAATCACTGGATCGGGATGTGATTGCACATGTTTACAAAGGATTTAAAGAGTATTTCGTGTGGGTGCACAGACTCGGCCCTTTATTTACTTTATATCTAATCCTTTCCAAACTCCTTTGAAATATAAATTCCACCACAAAATAAAAAAAACTCCGCAGTTTCAAATCCTCCAAGTTGAGGGTAGGTATTTGATTACGGATCAGACTAGTCTATCATAGGAGGAGTCAATTGAGAAGATTCTGGTGAAAGTTCACTTTTTGAAGCCATCGAATATGGCCTTTTTAATTATAGGGAAATATTGAATGCCTATAGCTGCGATATGCATTGGAAATTTAATCTTGGATAAGAATATCTGAATAACCTTAAAAAGGGATATGAAATTCCGCTTAAAAATGGCGTTAATTAAATTCTAATTTTAAGAACCACACCCACCTCGTCTGATCTTTTCATATTTGATGTTTTAAAACTCCTATAAACTTATAAAATAAATTAATCTGATACCCGCACATGGATTAAAAACCTTTTTGTATTCCCCCTGAAGGATTCCCTGATGAATATCGCGTATCAAATCGCAGAGGGGATGAAATATCTCAGTTCTCAGCACTTTGTACACAGGGACCTGGCAGCTAGGTTTGAATAAGCATTATAAATAAATTAATTAATTAATTTCAAGACTAAAGATCAGTGGTAATGATTTATTAATTTAATTTTAATATCAAGGAATTGTCTCGTGGGCGAGAATGGGATCGTTAAAATTAGTGATTTTGGTCTATCCCGAGATGTATACACTTGCGACTATTACAAAGTAAACTTTAAATACATTGAAAAAGAAAGTAGGTTAATTGTCCATTTGGATATATTGTAGATTGGTGGATCCAGGCTATTGCCAGTCCGATGGGTAAGTCCAATTATCTTCAAATCCTTTTAGAGCACACCTTTTTATTGCAAATCCCCCAATAATGCCCAGTAATAATCATCCGGGTATTTTTTTTTATATTTGATCCACTTAAATAACCCTTAGCTAAGAAGTTATAAGAACCCCCCATTTAGTAATAATGCTAATTTCAAGGCGTCCCAAAAGCTTTTTTCCATAAGATTTACGTATAATAATAATATACTCAATTTCAGATGTCATACGAGTCAATATTATACGGGAAATTTACACTAGAGTCTGACGTAAGTGCCTCTGAACTCTTTTTTTGGATCAAAATTCAATTAAGATTTGAAATCTCATTGATCTCATTGAATAATATAGGCTTGGGCATATGGCGTTCTCCTTTGGGTGAGTCCAATTCATTTCCTAACGGAAATTCTTTAATTTAATTCTATTCAATTCTATTAAATTAATTCAAATAGGAGATTTATAGCTGGGGAAAGCAACCCTACTTTGGGCATTCAAATGAAGAGGTGAGAGTCGTTCATTGTTAAATAAACAGTGTAAATGGGATTGGCGAGGAGGATGGCAGTTGAGATGGGTTTTTTCCGGCTTCTCAAATGGACCATGTCTCAAAGGGATTCGTAGTAGTATTATATTATATTAGCCATACAAGTATTAGATGAATTGGATTTGGGAAGGAAGTGATTCATTTCTCGTTGAGAGGCCATTAAATGGATGGGGAGATAGGGGAGTTGAGTGTGTGGGTTGAGAATAATTGATTGAATGTCAACCATGTTGTTTCAATTTGATATAGGTTGTACAGCTAATCCTAGATGGGGTCCTTCTATGTCCATCCGCAGACTGTCCGCCCATGATATGCGAGGTTTGGCCAGTCAACATTTCACAAATTCCAAATTTAATTTCAATTCTAATTTCAAGATCATGGCTGGATGCTGGAAAACTGACCCAAAAGACCGTCTCACTTTCCCCAATATATGCGAAAAGTTCCAGAAAGCTTTTAAGGTTTGATTTCCGATTCAATTTGTCTGCACTTTTAGAATTAGATATGTTTGCTATTCATATGTATACGATAGACTCGTAGTATTTGAATAAAAAGCTAGAATTTAATTATTTTGCTTTGTGAAATACTACTACCTACTACTACGAATATCTACAGTATACGAGTATATCTCATTACTATTAGGGATGATCCATTATGATTTATGAATCATATTCATGAATATTGAAAGATCAAATTACAGATAGGATTATTATAGGTTAATGAATTGAAGGATCTCCAAAATGTGCTTGAGCAGCATAGGATGAATGCTTAGTGGGATGAAGAATGAAACAATGAGTAAAAAGGGTTCATTAATCTCCAGTCTAATAATTAAAAAAATTCTTTTAATCAAGACGAAAATACACTATAATAGGGTCAATCGGATGAGGAAGGGATTAACGCTACTTATCGAAGGCTAAGCTGAATTCTGAAAGGAATCAGATTTCAGCAGATCATTAGAGCTGTGTGTATTTTTCCTAAATGGGCCAGTATTGTATAAATGAACTGATTAATGGAGAGAGGCTTGATGGATCAAAGACTCGAAAATCGAAATACGCGCACGTGAGGATTCATCAAGTTAATTATCAAGCATTTTTAAGGCATCCTTCCCCATTATTGGAATGTCTATACTGGGAATACTGGCTGGATAAAGACAAAAGGAATTCTTAATTAACGCTGTGTTAATTGTTAAATTCCTCCTGAATTCCATCACACGAAATAGATGGGAAATATGCGTAGAATGCGATGGGGGAACATAGCACGATGATACAAAACTAATGGATGCTTTTGTAATTAAATTATGGAGAAAGGACATCCCTCAATCAGCATTCAACAGCAGATTCAAAGGGAGAAAGCAGGAATTTCACATAGAATATTCGAAAGCATTCTATTTCTACTACAATATTTAGATAATTAATTATTAATGAGTTTATAAAGGCTTGCTTTAATGCGGATGCTGGGTATAATTATTTTAGATGCTAATTAAATTTTTGATTTTATACTATCTAGGGGGAGGATGAGGAAGAGAATGGAGACTATGAGGTCCCAAAACCAAAGCAAGTGGTCGAGTATATGCAAGTATTCTGAATTGCATACAATATTTCCAAACAAATGAATACAAAATCCAGATATTCTATACCAAAAATAAACTGACTGAACCTTGAACCTTGAGGACTGAGCATGAGAACCCCAAATCTATGAAAAAAATTCACAATTAAAATCACTAAACATGACCATAATAATAAATAAGCCAAAGAATGCCGAGAGCATTAATATATGAGAAATCTATAAATTGTTATCATATATCCCACAATCCCACTAATTATAATATTATTGCTAATTTGTAGTACGAATACAGTATACTGTATAAGTAATTTAATAATCATATATTGCTAATTCGTTACAAGTGAGGAAAGTAACCGATAGATCGGAGATTAGCTAGGAATTATGTAGATAATTTAGCAAAGTGCTTCTAGGCAAATCTATACTAATTGCAGATAGGATTATAGTCCAATTAATATAAGTAGGACTACAGTATATAAATTATAAATACAATACATACGAGTATATAGGATATAGCTGCAATTGCATAATATGAATTAAATTACATTTGACATAATTGTCTTAAGTCAATAATAATTCCTTAAATTTATTGTAGTAATATAATTTTATAGCAAAATACTATGTATCGTCTGATTCGTACTATTGTAGATATAAATAATTATATGAATTTATAAAATCTTAATTTATTATGTCTGTATACAATTTACAATTTATATTATATTATAATAGTACCTACTTATCGTATTTATAATTAATAATTATAAATGTTTGAACATGTTTTGCAAAAATATTAAATATAAATTAGTATTACTAGTTTTAGGTAGGTCGAATGTGTCAAGTAAAAAAAAGTATAATAAATTCATTTTTAAAAATCCTTTACTTCTTCCTCCTCTTTTTGTTCTTTTTTCTTTTCATCGGAGGTTCCTCCTCCTTCGATTCAATTAATGATTGGATTGGCACTACTTTCTCCTCACTCTTATCCATCTCTTCAACTTTCACTTTCTCCTCACCGAAGACTTTCTCTCCAGAAGCAACCTTTTGTGGTGTGGGAGGATGAGGAACAAACGCCACCCACGACTTTCCATACTTTCTCGCATCTGATATGAATAATGACACTTTAAATTAATCCCAAATTGATAGTACAATAGCCTGAGGGAGAAAGTAGCGTTGTGAGGAAGGCTTCTGTTTATTTTTTAAACTTTGCATACAAAATCCGAGTGAAATAAAAAACTTTTTTAAAAAGAACCTTCAGATCTTTATTCTTCTATGTGCTTAGGTTTATGGAACTGCTTTCTTTTTTAGCGAAAGTTGGTGAAAGCAGAGAAATGTTATATTTTTCTTTCCTTGACCTTTTTCAGGGATTTTTTTTTTTGCTAAAATGCAAAAGTCTATTTGCTAATGTATCATGGGCTCATTAAAACCCTGTTGCAAACTTGCAAAACAAACGATCACATTTGATCGATGGATCATTTGATAGGTAGGTAGGGTAGGAGGATCCTGTATGGTGACGCAAGTCAGCGAGGAAATTCAAGTTAATCAATCATATTCTAATTTCTGACGATGCGACGCTGGAATATGATACCAAAAGTAATCTTTTTGAGTGATATATCTACCCATTAGTAAGTACTACATAGGTATTATACATTAGTATTGAAGCTGAACTTTGAGATTTGAGGCAAAGGACAAGTTACCTACAGATAATTTAAGTATTATATCTATAAGTAGTAAAGTACCACAAATTTGGAGTATGAATTGGAATATTGGTAAGTAAAGGTTGTATTTTTAGAAGAGAAATGAAATGATGATAGGATGGTCTTAAATTACATCATAACAAGGATATCATAGGACAATATTGCTCATTTCAATAATTAATTCTACCTGCTTTCCCCACGATTCGATGACAGTGTTCTCGAAAACAGACGCGACTACTCGTCTCATCCAACCCCAGGAGGAATCCCCTACAAATGAGAAAACAAGTAATTAACAAAGTGGGATTTTGTAGCTTTAAATTGCTCGTAATTATCCCATTTGTCAAATAGTCTTTAGTATTTAATATCCACCTATTAATACCCAACTAAAATACACTTATCCGAAATTCCCTACTCCTACATCTTTGGATCAGACTATTGTTAGTAAAACTACCCACATAAGTAGATGGGATTAGAATAAATCCAAAACTAGCTCAAGTTCAAGTTCAAATAAACAAGTCTCGGATCAGACGAATACTGATATGTGGGAATATGTGCGAAATCACGGAAATATTGTAGGTATTACAAAGATTCAATGATTGAGAGCCTTTTATAGTATTTTATTTGTGCACTTTAGAGAGTTGTAGTACTAGTAGATTGTATTTGCACGTGTGAATTCATTCAAGATTTGGATTTCATAAAAAAAAGTAGGCGAAAGAAGGTTCTGGGAAGCAGATTAACCCTTTGATTACTTTAAAGTTTAAATTTACTTATCCAGATTCCAAGAATCCAAACCCACGGAGAATCTAGAACCTTTAAAGCTGTTCTAAATGACATGAACTCAATGACCCCATACATTTTGTTCGTACTTATATATTGTAGATTAAGAGCAATAAAAGATTTAGGAACTTACAAATGTGTTAGATCTTTGGGTGCCCTCAAATCCGTATCCTTCCCCGCGCCGCTCGATAGAATTATATTCTGTTTTAAATTTTAATGAACGATCCAAATTCAGATTTTTAATTAAGCTTTTTAAGATAGCAAATACCTTAATCCTTTTTGGAAAGATATCCTCAGTTAAACATTTGCCAGTATAAATCATATTTTCAAGCGGTGAATCCCCTCGAAATGAAGCCGAATAAGTTATCTCAAAAAATATTTCTCGCTCAATGGCTAGGTTCCCCTTTTGTCGATTCAACCTCAGTTTATTGATCCAATGGGATCCTTCAAAGTCAAAGGAGATGATGTCAAACCCAAAAACTAACGAGGTCAGGCAACTCTGGATTTAAAAAAGTTGGATGTTTATTAATGAAGCCAGATAAATGATCATTGAATAGACGTTTTAAAAACAACTTTACCTGAAGGGCTTCATGATTCGTAGGTACTACAGCCAGAATATCATATAATTTGACATTCTCCTGCTTATGGTTCTATGTAATGCCAACGATAATTAAAAATACTTTCTTAATTGATATAATATCGTACAAACTTACCAAAACATTTAAATCGGCGATATCTTTAAATATAACCGTAAGTCTGTTAAGTATCCTCACTCCAGGATTTCTCCTTTGAATGTCTTCTACCCATGGGGGACTTTGAGGAGGAGGTATTGTCATCGGCCCACCACCACCGCCTCCTGACATTAGGGAAGCTGCTGCGGAGAGCGTTCCTCCGGATCTCTCGTCAAACTTTCTCTTTTTGGCAGCTTTCTTTGAGACTTGTTGACCTCCCTGGTTGAGATACAGCTTGGCAATTATAGGTGTGTTTAGAGCAAGGATGCGGTAACCCACTAATTAAAGTTACAATATAAATCAATTAATTAAACATGTTTAATTGGAGCTAATTAGCCTCGAGGGGTGATATGAGATTGTTTATAGATGGTGAATTTTGAGCGGTAAACAAAATTATTCCTCGAAGATCGAAGACCGAAATTAATTAATTTACTTACTTTTAATTGCTCGTTCGCAAACCTCCCGTGATTGAGGAGTCAACGGGATGTTGAGGTCACAATAGTCCCGTCCACCCATATTCCAAATTGAAGGTAATTAAAATAGTAATTAAAATGAGGAAATTAATCGAACCGGAATCATTAAATTTTTGCCTTGAAATTGCAGGGATTCTTGGAGTACTGTGGCACTTTATAGGATACAACCAGGTATTGTTGCAATTTAATTGTCAATTTTAATTAGGTTTATTTTAATGGTAAATGACCTAATTATGCTATTTTTATTTCATTTAATTAAAAAATTAATGATGCACCTTGGCCGGAATTGTATTGTTGTTGTTAATTCGATTTGTATTTTCTAATTAATTTTCAGATATCCAGAAATGTTTAGGAAAGTCATTCAAAGCCGTGTCACTCCATTCTGGACACATCGAAGCTCTGCCCAATCCTCCTCGTCATGTTATTGTGGAGTATTTAAAAGACTAGTCCTTGGAGTCCCCCCTCCATCAATTAATTCACATTTAATCACATCAAGTTCATTTTCTACGTCTATTTACCATCTCTCACCAAAGAAGAACGACGACAAGGGTGAAACAGAAGCTCCAGAGAATGAGGATGTCCAAAAGAAATCAAGGCTACTTCATACTCAAACCGAGGGTCAAGATTTTCTACCTTTTGAGGATAAATCACGAGTTATTCAAGATATATTTGAGCAACAATGGAATCCAATCCCTTATGAAGAGCTAGACATGGACAAGGATATCCAGCCTCAATTGGAGTACAATAAAAAGAGTAATTAATTTAATATTACGTAGAATTTTACCTATTCTTTTAACCCTTCACAGGAGGAAAAACTGGAATGTTTGACCTGGAAGAATTGGTAGAGATCCTCGATTATGAAAAAGCGCTGGACATTACCGTAATCCAAATCCCCAAAGAGGTAGACTGGGCCAATCACATGGTCCTCTGTTCAATGAGGTACGGTTTTTCCTATAAAAATCGTTTAAGATTTCTAATCAAATTAAAAAAATATCCAGAACTGCAAAGCACATGTACTCGCTTGCAACAGCAATTCGAAAGCGATACAAAACAAAGGAGATGAAAAAGGGTGAACAAGTGCCGAGACTCGAGGGAACGGAAGGTGCTGATGATTGGCTTGCAATTGACCTCGGAAATATTATCCTCCATATTTTCGGGCTCAAATAATCGAGAGGTGATAGACCTGGAGACTCTGTGGACTGTTGGCCCAGAATGGGATGACCTTTCCAATATGAAAGATTCGGATCTTGTACAGCTTCTAAACATGGACTTTTCTGAATACATTAAAAAGAAAAAGGAAATCAAAGAAGCAGCTGCAGAGTTAGTGTCAAAAATGACTTGAATTTGAGATTTTTTTTAATTATAAAAATCGAGTTTATTGCAAAGTACTAGTTTGAAATTTCATTATACCTAGTTTTAAATACCCATTGAATTCTTGTTTCTCAATCAAGCGAAATATTATATACAGATTGTATAAATAGGATTAGATATACATTTTTATACTGTACAAAATCTTGTCGTATATTAAAGATCATATCTGATTCTGTACTACTTTGTAGTACCTACTATTTAATCCAAAGTGCGAGTATTTACATTGTTTACCGTGTGAATTGAATTATTTTTTAAATTAAGCTTTTATATTTGGCCTAAATCTTAAATTAGAATTCATTTAATTGAGTACTAGGCGGGCTTTTACATTTAAAAAATGTTTAATTACGACTTACTTATTTAAAGAGCAATAGTTTAAATTTTAATAAATATACCTAATTAAATTAGATAAGTTACAATTATAGGGCCGGATTGATTGAATTTAAGACATAAATCAAATGACAATGAGCCTAGAAATATTCAAATTACAAACAAAATAATTTTAAATATTTAAAATACACATCTAATCCTAAAGGAAGGGTTATTCGTCAGGGTCTCGGAAACTTGCAGAATTCTAGATTCCTAATCAGCTCTACACGTACCTACCCTACTATTATCGTACGATTCGTACGTATACTCGTAATAATATTTGGTACAAACTTCATTAAAGGATAAAGAGATGAGAGTCTGAATTTTACAATTTATTCCTACTTAATTATAAATAGTATTCTACCTACTACCTAGTAGGTAGTACCTACCCAATTCCAATAGAAAAAGTTAGCTTAAAATGAACCCTCATTTTACATATTTAACTTGTTTAATTAGAAAGTTTACCTAATGCGATTACAAACTCTTTTTTAGACCTATCTAATTTAAAAATTTTATATTCATCAGTATTAATTAAATATATTAAATCAATGATGGTATCCTCCAAATCCTCCGCTACCCGATCTAAACTGATGGAATCCATGAGGTCCTCCTCCACCACCTCCTCTGTATTGATGACCACCTCCCATTCCACCACCAGGTTGATGAGCTTTAAAAATAAATACATAGTTTACAATTTGCACAATTACAAATTTTATAGGCCTAAGACGTTTCTTACCGAAAAACATTGAAAAGATTTCTGAAGGGTCATAAGCTCCAGGACCATAGTCTGGAGAATCATTCAAGTCCATTCCTGCGTCATATCTGGACTTTTTCTTTGAGTCAGAGAGCACCTCATAAGCTTCTCCCAAATCCTAAGAGGGGTAAAAATAATTTGTTATTTAAATTGCAGTAAAATACGCAAAATCCAAACCTTAAACTTTCGCTCTTGATCCTTTTTTTCCGCTTCAGATGCAGAAGCATGCCGATCAGGGTGATGTATAAGAGCACGCTTCTTGTACGCTTTTTTAATCTCGTCATTTGATGCGTCCTTACCAATCCCAAGAATTTTATAATAATCCTTTCTTTTGGCACGCTTTGCCTGAATCTTTGAATCTTGAAGGAGACGTCGAATATCTTTAGTTTTGGGGTCAATTCGATTTACAGTCTCATAATCTCGAACAGCTTCATCATACATCTCCTTCCTCGTGTGAATTCCAGCTCGGTGAAGAATTGCTTTAATATAAGACTCATTTAATCCTATGGCTTTATTAGAGTGTTCTAAAGATTCATCGAGGGCTCCCAACTTCTGGGAAATTAGGGCTAAATTGAATTCAAGTTTGGACTCGATTGTGGCCTGAAAAAGAAACATTTAAATATTTAATTTCTTGCTGTTTTATATGAGAATAAATATAATGTAGGCTTACATTTGGATGGTCAAAGTTTTTGAGAACTTGTAGACATTGAATATAATGCCCCTTTGCTTCTGCGTATTTTCCAGATGTGAAACACGAGGCTCCTAATTCTCTTTGGTCTTTGAGTTGCTTAATATTCTGCAGAAGGTGAAAAACAAATAAAATCAATGGGTAAATCAATACTAATTTTAGAAATAGTTGCAATAAAATAAAAGGTATGTTCAAATAGGTGTACATTCATCAAATATATAGGTAGGTATTACTGGTACTTATTCCTTACCCGATATGCGTGGAGAAAGTTCTTGGAATCTGGTGAAAATTGGAGTGCTTGTTTTATAAATTGTACAGCTTTATCCAGATTGTCTGCAGACACAAAATGTATATTAAATATCGTACGTAGGAGGTATTAATAATATCAGTAAATAATAAATAAATTAAAAAATTAAGTACCAGATTGATATAGACAAAGACATCGGAGATAAATCGCCTCTACGCACATACTATCAGCTTGCAGGGTATCAGAGCAGATTTCCCTAAAAAGGCAAATTCAGTTTCATTAAAAATCGGGGGTCAATATCCATAATGGCATTTCAAACGAATATTATTTCAATAACAAACAAAACAATGTTTAGTGGGATTTTAATTAAAAGGGTTTAATGACCATAATGGCATAAAAGAAATTCTCTTACCCTGTTTCTGAGAACCTTCCCAATTTGAATAGGGCATCCGCTTTTAGCATACGCAAAGATACATCTCCTGAAGCGATTTCCAGAGCTCTCTCCGTAAGAAATAGGACCTGTTTTTTGAAAATTAGAAATGTTAACGTTATCAATTTCAATTAAATGCTAATATTGACATATACCTTCCTATGATCAGACTTTCCCCGAGATGCTTCAATTTCAACGAGAAATTGCTTTAGCTGGCTTAGCTTCATTTTTTCCACACGAACATCACAAGTGATCTTTTGAGAATCCAGTGATTCAAAGGATTGTTCTGTCCCTTTGACATCTCCCAGGGCTAAGAGGGATCGGATTAATCTCAGATAGCCTTTATCAAAGGTAGGGTCCAATTGAATTGCTGCAAATGACAAAAAGTAAATATAAATTAAATTTTATTTGTTTGTTTAATAATTCAAATAAAATCTTACCAGTCTTTGCATCGTTGATGGCTTCCTTGAACTTTTTAATCATCATATAACACGCTGATCGATTCGTGTAATAGGAAGGTTCATTCTTTGCTGCAGAAATTGCACGAGTGTACATATCAAGGGCCTTGTGATACTCTCCCTTTTTGAACATTTCATTCCCAAGCTTTTTACAATTCTCTGCCACTTGAGCCGCATCAAATGGATTTGTTTCAATTATAGGGGCCTTCTTCTGGAGGTTAGGATTAACTCCCATCCTTTGAACAAACTCATCCTCATTTGCCATTGAACCCTCAGAGTCATTCTATCTCTACCACGTCCTCATCGTCGTCATTATCCCGGGTAAGGTCAATATAATCCGGCTTTTTCTTTCCTTGGGCTTGTTGCTGCTGCTGCTGCTTGAGTACACTGGGTGTTTTAAGCTTGGAGTTGACAGTAGGATGATTTAGGGGACGTGTAGGGGGGAGGTTAGGTCCATGGGCGGTGGCAGTAGGAGGTGGAGGGTTCTTAATAAAAGGGCCTTTCCTCCTTGGGTGAGACCGTCCACTAGGTCCACTCGAAGCTGACCCCTTGGGATTATTTGAGGCTCCAGGAGTGGAGGTAGTCGCAGATTTTGATTTGTGGCACATTGCAGGGTCACCAGAAATGAGTATTTCCTCGTCAAGACCTGAGCTAAAATCCTCGTATGAATCTGAAGAGCTTGCTCCGTTATTCATAGCCTCACCACCACCACCTCCTCCACCACTGTGACTCCCACCAAAAGCTCCATGTCCATTTTGATGCTGCATTTGCTCAAACATTGGATTCACCTTAATGTCAGAGAGGTCTACATCAAC
>JAAZTK010000481.1:0-20577 GCA_036507255.1 Megalothorax incertus
CATCTCATCTGAAATTCCTCGAGAAGGAGACCCAGGCCCGGGTGATCCAAAGCCTCTTGAACTTTCAAAATCATTATTATTGTATTGATCGCTTGACCTTCCAGTTGGGCGTGACCTCGTACTAGTCCTAGATGAATCAGCTCCATCCGAGGATGCCCTGAAAGCAGCCTGATAAGATGAAACACGATCCTCTTTTGCATCTTCAAGCTCTGTTCCGAGAAACATAATCTTCCGAGCTGGCGTCCGATTGTTGTTGATTTCTTCCGGAAAGTTTGGATATTTGTTGGGATTCGCTTGACTCACGTATGGAAGCTGCATTTTTAATCCATCAAAGCGAGGACTAGAGCTAGAATTGGCTTCCGGTCGCTTTTCCAGAATATTCCGTAGGATCTCTTCCCGTTCTTGAATTTCCGAATTGATTGGGTTGGCATCCCCTCTTTGATTGACACCTAACCTCTCTCTTGGCGATCTCTCCGAGATATTCCGAAGAATTTTTTCTCGTTCCTCAATGGATGCCGTAATATCGCTTCCGTAAGGCTCTGAAGTCGTCATAAGATGGCGCTGATCGACTCTCGGTCTTGACCTTGAGCTATCTCTCATTTGACCTTGATCCGGCCCGTAATTTGGACTCGGATAATGGCTGGGTGAGGTTGGACCACTTCGAATAATGTGAGATGGGACCGAGATTTGAGCATTGGCGTTAATTCGAGCTGCAGATGGCGTAAGCCCTGTTGGTCTCGTCCTTGAACTTTGATTCTGCTGAGAATTCGGAGTCATATCCCCTGACCTCCGAGGTGTCATGCTAGAATTGCTTCCCGTATCCCTCAGATTGAGCTTGGCGACATCGTCAGGGACCTTCCAAGGGTCTTCTCGAACCGGATTTGACAAATATGGACTTACGGGAGGATCGTACCGGGTGTCACCATAAGATCTTCCAATACTAGGGCTATTTGCCATCAAAGGAACAGAGTTGGGTGACATGACCTGACCACCTCTTCCGTTCCTTCCATAAACGCTAGCATATTGGGTGCTCCCCTCAAATTTGGCCCCAGGATTTCCCATCAGGAGCCCTATCTGTCCTCGAGATCTTTCCCTATTGGCTCGAAGCTCGTCATAGCCTTCCATTGACCATCGATTATTTACAGCATTGGACATGGATGAACTGTGCCTTCCAGCAGCCACCTGAGGTCGAGATCTCGAATGAGATTGAGGGGGCTCAGGTGCCATCATAGAGCCAGTACTCCTCGTTCCACCAGGGCCCCCACCAAAATCCAGTTGGGATCGATGCTGATTTGCCCATGTTTGACGGGATCTTGGTTGAGGCTGCTGAGGCTTGAGATATTCGTCAAATGCTATATTTGTAAATTACGGATTTAATATAATTTGTATGATATAATATTGATTTTTGGAACTAACGGGAAGGAGAAGAGTTCACAGGGAAGATGTTGTTATCAGATGTCCGATTAAACATTCGTCTCGACATCTTGACCTTGATTTTTAATATTTGATGGGTTCTGGCTGAGAGATAAGAGATTAGAGCAATTTTTTTGATGGATTTTAAAGATTTTGACTGCTTGATTTTTCTAACATAATAAAATATGTAACTTTGACATTCTACCATTGGGTATTGACATGCTAATCTTAAGCCCAGTATGACATTTATGACCCTCGGGTGCACGGCCACCCACATAATGACATAAAAACCTTGTATCTAACACCCGCAAAACATCAAAATAAACGTGGAAATGGAGTAAACATTGCAATTTTTCAAATGTTGCTTGTGTATTCTGAGATTTAGAACATTTTGGCTAAGGCTCAAGTGTGTCAAGTTCCTAATCTGTTCCTAATCTGTTCCTAATCCCGAATAAATTAGCATTTATTTATGCTTTTCACCCAAAATTGATGTCCTGTGTATTTTTACAGTGCTTGTTAGAGCCGCCTGCCTCATCATTAAAAGATTCGCATGTGCAAAATGTAAATTGTTTGTAATCCCTCAGCGGAAACGGAATTAGGTTAAAAAGGGTTAGTTTAATTCCGGAGGAGGAGGAGTAGGCTATAAAAAAAATGCTCCGATTCCTTTCTATTATTCTGGGTTTGATTTCCGTTGGCGTTTATAGTGCTTCCTCAAAAGGGAGGGTTCCCTTATGGCAAATCAAGGCTGTTCAGGATCAGGGGTACTTAAATTCTCTTAGAATTGATCTTGCATTTCAAAGAAATTTATTAAAAATAGCCCAAATGTATGCATTGTGGAGGAAATACCGGAAACTGGGTGGAAATACTGGACAGAGTGCAAATTCTGGCCTGTGAGGAAGATTTGCGGAAAGGACGCGTAAAATTATTAATTAAAGTCAATTTAATTTTGAAGATTAAATTCTTTTTAATTCTAAGAATCCTCCGGTACGAGTGCTGTGATGGATATAGGCAGATTCCTGGTGAAGATGGATGCACAGGAGGTTAGACTCATGAGACGGCAAGGTTTAATTTTTTAAATTGTTTTTTAAAAATTAAAAGTGAGGGCATTGAAAAATGTGGTGGAGACGGCGAGGGAGCTTGGAGCAGTAAGATTTGTCAGATTTTTAGAGGATTCTGGGATTGCGGAGGAATTGACCAAAGATGGGACCTTTACTCTATTTGCTCCGGATGACGCAGCATTTGAAGGTCACTCTGGCTCAATGGTTGCAATGAAAATTGAATCATTCTTAAGATCTGCCGCAAATCAAAATCCACTCTTGAGGTCACAAATTATTCCTTTAAATTCTTCTTGAAAAATTCAACTTTAAAAATTTTTAGATACCATATTTCAGACCGGAAATGCCCATCAAAAGAATTTTCCGCAAATTTAGAGCTGGAATCTCAATATAATCGGAATATCCTCAGGATTAACAAGTATTCTAATGGGGTAATCGAATTAGTTCCTAAAATGGTCTTAAATACAATTGTTTATTTTAAAAATTTGAAGATGGATACCGTCAACGGAGTGATAATTAAAAGGAAAGACCAGGAAGCCACCAATGGTGTTGTCCATATTATTCGAGAACCCCTTGATCCGACCCTATTTATGCCTCGAAATGTGGTTCAAGTTCTCATTGAAGTAAATCCGTCATTTATTCTTTAAAAGTCCCTATAAAATTTAATTTTTAGGATGGACGATTTACCAGATTTGTCTATGTAATGACAATGTGTGGATTTATGCAAAGATTCTCGAATTCAGATGAAGATTTCTCAATCTTGGCACCTACGGACGAATCCTTTCTAAAAATCAGTCCACCAAGGCTTGAAAAAATAATATCCGATAAGGAATCTTGCAAAAGTTTGTAGAATTTCCAATATCTTAACATCTACTTTGAATTTTTCTAATATTTAGCCTTCCTGGAGAACCATGTAATCCCTCATGTAATCTCCTTTTCTGCAATCACGGAAGAGACCAAACTCAGGACCCTTGGACATGGTCATGTGACTTTCTCTTGTGACGAAAAGGGGCCTTCTGTAAATGGGGACACGGTCCAGGGAGAATATATAATGGCAGAGAATGGAGTTGTTCATGTGATGGAGGATGTTCTAATCCCTAATCGGGGTAAATTCAAGTTTTTTCAATTGGTCAAATAAAACAATAAAATTTCTCAGCGAGGACGCTTCTGGAATTGGTGGAAAAGCATCAACTATACACATTTTACCAACTTATCCGCGTGGCTGGTCTTGAGGATACATTTGACAGCCTCGGAGATTATACGTTGTTCGCTCCCAGCGAGGCTGCCATTTATTGCAAGCATTTTTATTAAATTTTGAAAGTATCAATCTAATATAATTAAGTCTAGCAATGGGACCGGACATCCTTGATGAAGCAAAAAGGAATCCTGAGCTTGCCCGAAAGATTGTCCTCTTTCATGTCACAAATGGACGCATCCTCTCCCATTCGATGAGCCAAAACCAGGTAATATTACATAAATGTTAACTGGGATTAACGCAATTATTTCCACTAGATGGTAACATCTCTTGATGAGGAAAACACGCTGAGGTTGTCGGTTTATAGGCGAGGAAACGGTGTGGAAAATGCTCTAATTGAGAAAGGAGATTTTGAGGGAATTAACGGATGCCTCCACATAATTAATAAGGTCAATATTTAAATTAAATTGTCATTTTTCAAAATGAGAATTCCAGGTTTTATTTCCTGCAAGGCAATCCGCGGGTGACCTCCTCCGGAAAAGTGGCAATTTCACGTAATCATTCCTTTAAAGATATGGGTAGCGAAAATGACCCTAATTTTTTAGACTCTTCCTGGAGGCTATGGAACATGTCCTGACCAGCTCGGCGGCGTCTGAGCTTGATTTTTGGATGGGTGGAGAAGATGCATATCATTATACATTTTTTGTGCCAACGGATAGAGCGTTTAATAATTTGGAGGCGAAGCAGCTTCGGAGGATTGAGAGAGATTATTCTTATATGGCCAAAGTATATAATATTAATTTCCAAATTAAATTAATAATTCTTTTAAAATTTCATTTTAAAGGTTTTGAAAAATCATGTGCTGAAGTCTATTATGGCGTCGACATCATTCAGAGATAATTTGATCTATGAGGTGATGACGGAGGAGGAAGCTGTGGGTATTATGTGTCAAAATGACAAAATGCAGGTAATGATGAAAACCATTACATCTTTAATTAAATTTAGCCTAATTTTAAATTGACATTTAGGTGAACGAGGCAAAAGTCATTCAAAAGGATATAATGTCATCTAATGGGATAATCCATGTCATTGATAAACTCATCCTCCCTGAGGATATGAGCGATTATTGAGAGGTCAATTTGACCAAACTTTCGCTTTTTCATAGACAATTCCTAGTTTTAATTTTAAAATAATTTGCAAAAATGTAGATAGACCAAAAAAGTGAATAAATGAAAAACCCACCCAATTTGCATTATTTTTCTAATTTTTTTTTGCATAATCGCAGAAAGCTCGGAAAAAACCCCATTTCAATCGCAATACGGATATTTTTGCAATGCAATGTGTATAATTATATTTGTATTTTTTAAATGGGGAATCCCCATTGAGGATTTGGAAATCTTTTTTTACTAGGGATCGCAGAAATAGATTTGGAAATTGGAACCACGCCAAATGTAATCTGTACAGCGCCTTGTTCTACATTTGTGCAAATATTATTAAGCGCAAAAGGAGTCAATTTTTCAATTTGCTCTCATTTTACAATTTGTTAAATTATCCATTTTTGAAAGAATATTTGAAAAATGATTTCCGAAGATATTGATAACCCTCCAATCCTTCAAATTCCTACTGAGGTAAGGACATTCCTATTTCAAATTCAAAATAAGGTCTGTTTTTCAATAATTCGTCATTTTTTGCAGATTCTTACAAAAATCCTCGAGTTTGTTCCATCACAAAAAGATGTTCTATCCCTCAGGCTAGTTTGCCGGAAATGGGCAAAAGAAATTGAAGATAATTGCGTTTTTTCCGCAAAGCTTGATGATCGTCAAGAACCTTCAATTTGGACCCGGATTTGTTCATTAAGACTTTGCTCTTTAGAAGTGGTTCACCTGACCTCAAACCCTTCTACTTCTCTCTCAAGGGCATCCTTTCTAAAATATCCGAACCTCATTAGAAAACTCACTCTAACGCCAGAGATAACCCCTGAAAATCTCTATTACATCCTCTGTGATTGTTCCGAACTTGTAGATTTATCTATTGGAGTCTCTCAAAGTGCTCTCACAAATATGCAAGCTTCGACTGAAATTCCAGGCTCTTTGACATCCCTAGCCCTTATCAAATTACAATCTCTTCATATTAGCTGCTCCACCCACCATCCAAATGAATTTGGTTCAGCTGGAGGAATGTTTGGCTTCCTCGGGAGTCGCGTAGGTCCACCACCAGAGGATTCTCCAGTCGCTCGAATTTTCTCACAACTTTTGGCTAATCCTCTGCCAAAGTTAAAGTCAATCAAAGTGGAATTACAACTCTTGGGCTCAAGGGAAGCCTCACTTTATACAGCATTTACCCTTGGAGGGGTTGGACTTCACTGGAGGAGTCTTCAATCTTTGGATTTTGAACTTTCATCCGCAAATCACCCAATCCCTTGCTTGGAATCCGTATCAATTTTCGACTCACATATTGACCTCGTTGATCTTGACCTCTTACATAAAGTACAAGACCTTAGAATTGTTCGCCTCGTTTCCTCTGGATCAGTAGGCATTGATTATTTCACATCACTCCTCCTGGGACAAAGGAAACTGGATATGGTAGAGATAGACCTCATCCCACTGGATATTTCAGTATATTCTCGGCTGATTTCCGCAAATTTTGAGATGCTCACACAAGTTGATCTATCAGATGTGAGTGTATGGAGCTCTGAAGATGTCAAACCTTTTGATTTATCCATATTTCAAGGCTGTAACTCCCTCCGTAGACTCCTCCTTGACCGAAATGTGGCCAAACGAAGGCTATTCAACGATTCTGCAGAGCTCATTAATTTATTCGCACTTCCAGCCAACCTGGAAGAACTCGCTTTTAGCTACTTTAATATACTCTCTGATGAGCTTCTCTATCTAGTCTCTGATACGGAAAGATCCCTAAGAAGCTTTAGCCTTACACAATGCGGAGATCGAGGTCAATTTGGCGTTGATGGAACAGTTCTGGAATCACTTATTGCACTCCCTCGGATTGAATTTATTGAGATTTCTCAGCTAAACTTTTCAGATACAATTGAGGGCATTAAATTGAACATGATTCTTGTGGCGTTTGGGTATCAAGTGGATCACCCTTATTTCCAGCTCAAGAAATTAGACTCCCCTGAATCTACTCCCTCAGAATTGGAGGTTGAGGAAATAGAAGAGAATATTTTTGAATAAAATTGGACCTTTTATTTCAATAAATATCTATCGATTAAATAGCGTAAAATGTAAATACAAGTATACAAAGTTCTGTATAATATTTTATAATTAATTATTTCTCTCGATTGTTTGTAAATAAAAAGATTTTTAAAAATTTATGCAGCCTTTATGATTTAATAATAAATTAATTCACTCGCCAAATATCTTGATCATTCCATTGGGCAAAGGAAGCGATTGTAGAGAGATTTTTTCCCATTCCTTCGGGTCAAAAATTGTTCCGGAAAGATGTTTCATTCCATTTCCGCCCCCGCCATTTCCTCCTGAAATCACCAAATTTTATTGGATCAAAATGTGCACAACATTTGACCAAATAAATAGGTTCTTTCACTTTGAATTGGCAATGTTGTTTCAGGGCTGGGTCTGAAACTTTTTTGGGGAAAGAACCTGTTTATTTGTTCCAAAAATTAATTTATTTTTGGACCAAATTTAAAAGGTCCATTCCAGCCATTTTTAAAAGATACGGATATAATATTTTGACCCGGGGGAATTAGAATGATCTCAAGAGTACTTGCCTAAGTATTTATTCAAAATTTCAAATTGATTTTATTAAACTTTGATTATTGTATAATTATGTAGTACTCGTAATGATTTATATTATTTAACTTAAGGGAAATCCTAACCCGTTAATACTTCTAATTACTCACCATTTTGAGATTTTGAAGGCTTGAATTTAGAACCATCTTGAGCCTTATTAATTACCACTGGGGGAGTTGTGGGAGCATCTTGGAGGAGTAAAATGGCACTATTTAATTCCTGTTTGCTCTGATTTTGTTTTTCCGCATCTTGGGCTGGTGATGCCGGAGGGATTGGAGCGTCCTTAGCGGGAGGCGCAACCATCTTATCACTATCCACCGTCTTTCCATTCTCAACACTCGCGAACATCTGAACGGCTTTTCCACGCATCTGTTTCTCAAGAGAGACAGCTTTCCCATTTTTAACATCCGGATCATCTTCATTGAAATTATTTTTCGAATGCTCTTTTTCGGCTTCGCTTTTGATATCTTGATGGAAAGTTGAGGAATTAAATTGTGGTGAATAGGCGTATCCTCCCTTCTCATCGACGCCGAGAGCGTCTTTTAGAAGATCAGCGCCAAGCAAATCATCAGTATCCATTCCGAGGAGCCTGAAAATTATAAATTTTAGAGAGGTAATTTAAAATTTAAATTCATCCTAAAACATTTACCCTTTAACTGTGGACTTTTTGCCCTTCTCTTTTTCTGCCTCTTCTTTTTGACGCCGAATCTCTGCCAGTCTTCTCTCCTCAGCATGTGTTCTACGCTTAATTTTTTCAAGACGATCAATCTCCTTTTGGCGCTCTTTTTCTGCACGCTCTTCTTCCTCCTTCTTGCGTCTCTCTCGAGCATCATCCTCATCCTGTCTATCCCTCTCAATTTTGTCCAACTCCTTTTCTCTTACGTTAAAGTGCCTGTCGCCATCTTTCTCCTTTCTAGCGATCCTACCCTCTTCATCCCTTCGGAATTCAGCACGCCGGAGGCGATCCTCTTCAGCTAATCTTCTGGCTCGCTCCCGATCCTCTCGTTCTCGCGCATCACGACGTTTTTCATCCTCGGCTTGTCGCTCAGCATTTGCTTTCTCAACCTGTTTGCTCATCTCATTTATCCGCATAGATTCCATTTCGAGCTGTTTGTCCAACCTCTTGGATTCCTCTGCTTGCTCCACACCGCGCTTTGCACCTTCCATTTCCCTTTGCGCTCGACTTACTTCTTCTTGGCGGATTTTCTCGCGTTCGCGTTGAGCTCTCCTTTCGGCATTGATTTTCTCCTTCATTCTCCGTTCAGCATCTTCATGATCTTTTAAGAGTTTAGCTCGTAGTCTTTCTAGCTCTAATTTAATAAAAAATTGACTTGAGGAAATTTATTTAGTTTATAATGAAATACCTAGTCGCTCTTCTCTTAACCTGGCCGTTTCCCGCTCAGCTGCTAAACGCTCTTGCTTGTATTTTTCATCTTCGTCCCTCAAATGCTTACTGCCTTGATGATATTTTTCTTTATCTTCATTTGCCTAAAATTTTAAACTCAAATAAAAAATAAATTTCGAGAATCTAATTTACCTTTTTATTTTCATCTATCTTTCGCCTCAGATCATCCACCTTCTTGTTAATTTCCATAAGTTCCTTTTTAAGTTCCCGAGCTTTCATTGATTCAACACGTCTTTCTCTCATTGCAATTCTGAACATTTCTTCTTTTTTCTTGAGCTCTTCCTGTGCTCGCGCCTCCCGCTGTCTTTCATTCCGATCCCGATCTTCTTGCTCTCTCCTAAGCCTATTCGCCTCCTCTTTTTGTCTTTCAAAATCCCGCTTGGCTTTTTCTAGCTCTTCTTCTTGCTTCCGAAGCTCTTTGCTTTTCCTATTAGCACCGTTTACTTTGTCTTTGGCTTGTTCACGGGCACGCCGAGCATCGCTCTTTGCCCTCTCCGCTTCCATTTCCTTAGCTCGTGCACGCTCTTCAGCTTCACGTGCCTTAGCCTTCTCTTTTTCAATTTGTTGCTTGTTTGCAATCAGTTGCTGCACTTGACCTTCATTATTTGATTGGTTCGATTTTATTATTTTTTCAAGTGCATCTTTTTCCTGTTTGAGTTTTTCAAACTTTCTCTCGAGCTCATCCAATCTCGAATTATTTTGCTCCTCCTCTTGAAGGCATTGTTCCATAGCTTCTTGGCTCAAGGCCTCTGCCTTCATTTTGGTAATACGTTCTGCTTCTTGATCGCAATCATCCTTCTCTTTCTCAATTGCTTGAAGTTTTTTTAGAAGCGCTGCTTTCTCAGCTGTCACTTTTTGAAGCTCACTTGCTGTCTTTGCTTCCTTTACGGTCTCTTCCCGAGCTCGTTTTTCAGCTTCTGTTTTCTCTTTATGTGCCTGCTCGGCCCTCGCGCGAGCTTCTTCTACATCACCCTGGAGTTGTGCTGAACGACGCTCTTCTTGCTCTTTTTCTTTAAGCACTTTGGACAATTTTGATTTAAACTTTTTATCAATTTGATATTTTTGTTGATCCGATTTCTTCCGTCGTTGTTCCTCAGCTTTTGCTTTTGCTTCCATTGCGTCTGCATCATCCAAGGCATGATCCCTTTCCGCTTCAGCTCGCTCTAAAGCTCGTTGTGCGGCCATTTTTTCTCGTTCCGCTCGTTCTGCTTCCAACTTGAGCTTAGCATGTTCCATTTCAGTCCTCTTTCTCTCCTCATCCAAAGCTTTTGCTTTCCGTTCAATATCTCCCACTAGTGTTTTTAATCGCTTTGCCCGCTCATACTCTTTCTGTGTGTCTTGTCGTGCTTTCTCAACATCTTCTTCTGCAGCTCTCAGCTCGTACAAACGCTCATTACCCACCTCCACGATTGCTCATTAGCATTTGCTTGGCTTTTCTTGAATTTTCTTCTTCCTCTTTTGCCTCCTTGATTCGATTCTCTGTATCGGCATACTCTGCTTTAGCTTTTTCAAGTTCTGCTTTAGCAGCTTCTTGATCATCATTTATTCTGGAAAAATAAAGTTCTTTAAATCTTTATCTTTGAAAAATTTTTAAAAATAAATTTGGCAGTTAGATGTCTCTATTAAAATGGTCGAAAAACCTAATAAAAAATGCAAGCATTTTATATTTTCTATTAAATCCTATTCTATTTATTGACCCTTTGATGATTGCTCATATTTTCCTTAAATGATAAATAGCTTATGGTATATAAATATACTGAAATATTATATAGACTTTAGAAAAAGAAAGGTATTTATTGACCCTTTGATGATTGCTCATATTTTCCTTAAATGATAAATAGCTTATGGTATATAAATATACTGAAATATTATATAGGCTTTAGAAAAAGAAAGGTATTTATTGGGCCATTCATCACAATTTGAAAATATAATCAATCATATGTAGGTTCAAGGTAATCTAAAATAAACTTATATATATAATATTTGTTATATAATTTTAAAAAACCGGTTCTCCGGTTTTGCAGATACAGAGACGGAAGACCGGTTTTTCAAAATGTAGTTCCTCCTAACCTGGATAGTTCCCGGTCTGTCTCTGCAATTTTGGAATCAAAATTTTCGGCCTCGCTTCCCGACGTCCCTTGGTTTTGAAGAGCATCTAATTCTTCCTGTTTTTTGTCTAAATCAAGCTGGAGATTGTCAATTTGAAGAGAGATTTGGTCAATATCATCTTCCAGCTCTTTCACCGAATTGCTTTTTATGCCATAATATTGCTTGACTTTGCGCTCTTCTTTAAGTTGTTTAATCGCCGCCTTAAGCTTTTTCTTTTCGTTGGTCAGACGCCGAATTTGGGCTGCTTTGCTCTCTATGAGTTTATCAGTTTCCCCTGAACCGCGTCCTTCAGCCTTTTCTTTGCGTAGTCTCCTCAACTCTTTGCTTATGCCATTCGAATCACGAATTAATTTGCCAATTTTCTTTTGTAGTTCACATATTTTATTGTATGTTTCCCATCCAGGTTTTTCTTCCTTGATGGCCTCAAGTTTTTTAACCAGTCTTTCTTTTTTCGCTTCAAGTTCATCCAATTTCCTAAATATTTCATCTATTTTAGCGGAACAACTTTGAACATCTTGTTGATGTGGAGTGGGTGCTGGCTTTGCTACTTTGAGCCTTTGTTCTTTCCTTATAAGGGAATCTCGCCTTGCCTGGAGTTGTTCAATTTCAGCTAACTCATCTTCAATCTGGCGGGTAATCTTGTCCATATCTTCTTCAGCCTCTTTAAGCGGAGTTCCTTTTGTGCCAAAATGTTTCCAGACTTTTCTTTCATTCTGAATTTGCGTAATTTCGGCTTGAATCCTAGCCTTTTCATTGCGAATCTTTTGTAAGCGAGAGGCTTTAGCTTCAATTCTTTTATTAGCATCACTTAGCAGAGCAGCGTCCCCACCACATTTATCCTTCTCCAGTCGAAGTTGATCCAACTCTTTACTAACTCCATTTCCATCACGGACGAGCTTCGCGAGTTTTTTGTGAAGGGCATGTAGGCGTGCTCTGGATTCAGCTTCCGTGTCGCCTTTTCCCTCTCTGAGATCTTCCAATTTATCCACAAGCTCTTCCTTCTTTCTATCAAGCTCATCAATGTGATCGCATTTCGCCTCAATTTCTTCGCCCAATGCTTTGATTTGCCGTTGGATGGAGGTAAGACTTGATGAAGATGTTGATGACGATGATTTCCTTGAAGGTGATGACACAGGTCTTTTCCGTTTTGGAGCTGGGGTTTCGACGTCTTCTTGAATCACTTGACTTTCGGATGATGCTGGTGAAACTGGTGTTTGAGGAGATACGGGCTTGATTCTAGGTGTTTTTCCAGATTTATGATCAGCAACTGCATTTTCTAAATCTCTTATTTCCATTTCTAAAGCCTCAAGTCGGTCAGCTATGGTTAAGAGCTCATCATTATACAAATCTTCCCTTTCGTCACTAATTGGAATTTGACCCTCTTGGTTCATTGATTCCATTATATCTTCAACTTTTTTGGAAATCTCTTCTTGTTGACTTCCGAAGCGTACAATATAACGCAACACTGAATTCCTTGAGTTGGGTATGGAGATTCTGTTTTTCATTTTCCAATTTTTTGTATTTAGCTTGAGTGGCCTTGATATCACGAATGCATTTTTTTAATGGTCGAGCTTCTCGATTTCTTTCTTCTCGAAGTTTATTAAATTTCTTTAAAAGCTCTTGTTTCTCTCTCAAAAGATTATTTATTCGTTTAAGGAGGTCAGGAAAATCCCTTGTGTAATGGCATTTTTGACAGATTATGTCAATATCTGTAAGAAGTTCGTCGATGATTGGTACAACGGTATTACTTTGTTGTTGGTATGTCTCATATTTAGGTGTATCGTATTCTCTTATTTTTGAAATCAATTCTTTCCTCTCTGAGCTTAATTGTTTTAATTCCTCTTCCAGATTGGCAAGGTCTTGTTGCTTTTTCTTCAATTCCCTCTTTTTTTTCGAGAGCTGATTGATTTTAAGTTGAAGCTCATCAAGATCATCGTAGAGGTAAACAACTTGTTCATGTTCATCAGGCTCAGAGTCTCCTCCTAAGCCCTCCATTATTTGTTCCACTTTCCTTGCAATCTCTTCCTGTTGGCTTCCGAATACGAACAATATATCTTACATTAAATTCACGGACCCGAGTTTTAAGCTTTTTTTTCTTATCATTAAGACCAGTAATCTCTTTGTGACAATTTTTGACTTTAGGTTCATAATTTTTATGCCAATCTTCGTTTTTTCGATTTTTTTTCTCCCTAAGTAAATTGTTTAACTCATCCTCTACTTTTTGGAGCTCAAGTGTGATTTCACGAAGTTGGTTGATGCAGTTTTTGAGATCCTCGCTTAAGTCCGCAGATTTAGAAATATCTTCCTCATTAATATTATTGTTTTCATTGCCTGTGATACTATCCAGAAGTCCATCAACCCGCTTTTCAATTTCTTCATGCTGACTTCCAAATCTGACAATGAAAGAGATATTGACCTCCTTGACCTCACCCAGAACACGTTGTTTCTCCTTTTGTAAATCATCTTTCTTTCTTTTGGCATCTTCCAGACTTTTCTGGATATCTCTTAGCTTTCCAGTTGAAGGCTTAGACTTTTTGAGGACACCCGTCGGTCGACCACCAAGGCTTTTAAGCTTAGCTTGCATCTCTTTCTTTTCTCTTATGATACACTCGAGCTTGTTAACCAAATCTTCCAAATCCGCGGTGAATTGCTTTAATTGTTCAGGATCCCCTCCATTTCTCTTATTTTCATCCCTGGCACTTTTGAGACGTTTGACTTTCTTTTTAATTTCAGCTTCCTTTCCAGAACAATCATAAATTTTGTTCTGAAGTTCCAATACTGTCAGACTTGAAATATCCTCCCGTATTTGCTCAACGCTCCTGCAGCTCTCCTTTGGCGCCTCATAAAGAGTATCGACTATGGCTCCAATTTCCTGCTCTTTCTTTGGAGGTTGTTTGAAATTTGCTCGACGATCTTTGAGCTGATTGATAGTCTCCCTTGCCCTATCTTGTCTATCGCAAATATCTTGAAACTGTTGATCAAGCTCTGGCGTCTTTTGACAAGTATCATATTCAGCGCGGGCATCTTCTCTTTGAGAAATCTCTTTTTCAAGCTCATCCTCAATTACATTAAGGGTTTCTTCAAAGGATTGAAGCATCAATTTGCATCGATCAGATGATGCCGGGGGTTCCCTCTCAAATTCTTCAAATTCTCCTTCAAAATTCTTTAGATTTTTTTCAATATTATTGAGACTAGCAGATAATTTTTGAATTTTTCTAGTGACATCTTGGATATTTGCAGGACCCTTTGGCGCTTTTGGTCTCTTTCCCTTTGATTTGGGTTTTTTTGATCCCTTGCCTCCTCTTTTCTTCCCTGCCTTCTTTTTATCAATCTTGGTGTTAAGCTTTCCAATTTCATCTTCCAGATCAAGAATTTGCATATCAAAATTTTGAATCCAAGATTGAGAATCAATTTCATCCTGGATTGTACTTCTAGAACTGCTAAACCGTTTTGATTTCTTATCATCAATCAACTTTTGCTTTTCTTCTACGAGTTCTTTATGCTGTGCTTTTTTCGCGCTAATTTCAGCCTCTAATTGAGCAATCCTGGAGTCAACATCCTCATCCTCTTCGCTTGATCCCTCCGGAGCTTGCGTTCCTTTAATTTTTGCCTCTGAAATAGGCGCTGAAATACTGATAGGCGCCTCTACTTCCGGTGGTATTGGGATTTCCTCTTGAAGATTAAGTTTATCTGATGGCGGAGACGCTGGAGTTGGTGGAGGACCTGCTGATGCTTTTGGAAGAGCACCTATTTTCGCTAGATGTGTGACATCATTTGACTGATCCCGAACACGCATTTGAGTTTGTTTGCTTTTCCGGTTCTCATTGTATACGGCATCCGAGTCGATGGATTCTTGATCATTCTTTTTGATGAGAACGGATTGCTTCGATCCATTCACGTCATGATAATCATAGTCTTCGATAATATCTGTAATTAAAAAAGGTATTTACATTAAAAAAGAACAATTAAACTATAAATAATAATAATAATTCTTGCCCTTCAAAAATATAAAATAATTAGAAAGTTTAGCGAGGAAAAAAATTATATAAAAAATGTGAAAAAATTGCTAACCATAATCTTTAACAATACACTCGGCAGACATATTATTCTTGGAGCATTTCCGGCCATCAATCGTCCCTTTGCCGTTGACCACGAGAGAGCGGTATGAGGACCTTGATGCCTTTGTGTCTTCATTTTGGGCTTCATATCTAAAGAATTAATGCATCAAAATTCCAATATTTATGATCCAATTTTTTAAAAATTACTGTTCAACAATATGGTTGGGGTCAATCGTCCTGATAGGGTGTCCATTCCCGGCCAAGGAAAGGCCACTCTTCAATTTTTCAAATACTTGGTGCTTATGGGAAGTCTTGGGTCGTAGCTGGAACTGATCAAAGCCGCTGATTGCATGCTGGCAGTCAGTTTGAAAAATCTGAAATAAAAAAATAGGCAAATTTTAAAAGGAGGTGGAAATGATTTGGGAATAAATTATAATTGAAATCAAATACATGCAATACTGATATTGATTTACCTATTCAAGGTCAATATATCAGTATACGAAAGTTTATTTTAATTTCAAGATTAAAGAAATTCAGAAATATGTTAATATTGTAGTAATATTCAATCTTTGATATCATTCGGCCAACGCCAAATTAATGGGATTTATGGGAAATTTTATATAAAAAAATTAAACGAGGATTTTATTCTAACGCAAAAATGATCCGATTTTTTTTAAAAAAAAATGCACCCGAACCCCAAAAAATTCAAAATCTTTTTTTGTTCAAAAAAATGCTTAAAGATCTTACCAGAAATGCAGATCCAATTAGTAGGAATAGGAAAAAACGATGAATATCTTCACTCATCTTATGTGGAGAGTAAAAGAGAAAGCTCCATTTAATATTATAATAAATCTGATGGTGGTTGGTGAAATATGAAATTCTTTGCTATTTTAAAACCCTAAACGGCTACCCCCAAGGTCAATGCATAAACAATTTCTCTCCATTGTAGTTGAATGGAATTTGTTCATAATTAAGTAATTTTTAATGGCTTTAAAAAAACTCGTATAAGAGAAATATGCAATTATTGTAGTAATATTACGTGGTTTTATTGACATTTTTCCCAATTTTATCAATAAAATCACGCATTAATTGAATTGTAGAATATAATTATATATTTTAGAGAATATAAAATGGTAAAATAGAAGCAAATGAATAGGAAAGAATGCTTCAAGATGCCAACGCCATTGCATTCCCCAGTAGCTCTCTTGATGGTCGCATTTCTAAAGCATTGACACCTCCTTCCAAAATAATAAATCCCCTCGACACACTCTGCATTTGGCACTGAAATGAAATTTTTAGAAAAAATTACAATATTCCTTGATTTTCGAGTACCACAAGTTGGGCGGAAACGGTTCCAATTGAAAAATCTCGTAGGGTCTCCCGCTGGCTAATTTTTAAAGAAATTTTTATACTTTCGAATATGTAAATATTATATTTTTAAAATATATTTATATTTTATATTTATATTTTTAAAAATAACCTGCGGTAAACCTGGATCATAATTGCTGAAAGCTGTACATTCGCTAATTTCCCAAAAATTCATGTAATAAAAAATACGTTTCATAAAAATGGGTATACCTAGCATATCCTTTCCCAACTGGAATATGGCATTTCTTCGTATCTTTAAAATTCGGAATAAAAAAGAATTCTCATCTTAGGGTATATAATTGATGACCTCTACATATATGCTTACTTTTATCGTAAACGGCATAAAGGCCAAATGCCACGGAACAAAGACATCGAGTCTCTTTTGCCCCCGCATTATCTGATTCTTTTGCGGCTGAAAGACTACTACTTCCGGTGTAATTTCCATATCCTGTTAGTTTTAAAATTACGATTAATTAAAATGCTAATAATATCAAGCAAAAAATATTACCTGTATCATTTGTCGGTCCCCTAATACTACCAATAGAGGAAATTAAAATGAAATCCTTATCCTTAAGAATAAATATTAAATTATTTAAGCCTACCCATCAGCTTGACGTCTTCTCCGGCTATTCTGTTCCTTTCCTGGCTTCTTGGCCCGGAATTTTGTGACACAAGCCAGCCCTGCTGACCTTTTGCAAGTTTTCTTCAACCTTAATATCAATTGTTGTGTTCAATTGTTGCATGCACGATTGTTTTAAAATTCTAAATTCACTTTGCGAGCTTCTCCTTTGGGGTCAAGTATTTCCCTTGAATTTTAGCGATATCAATCCCATCCATGCAATCTAAAAAACCATTCAAATTCTCATTAATTATTACAAGTTCGTTCAAAAGACGACCCTCGACCCTCGGCCCTTTGGACATTAACTTTTAAGGTACCTGTTTCGTTAAAATCAAGCGTCCCATCAAAAATTGTCGCAAAATTCCTGTGCCAAAATGAAAACTTTGGTACAGGGTTTTTCCCATCTTCGGGGACTGCTCCTGCCCTCGAGGTATCTTGAGCCTCCACCACTTCCGGTTCTGAGTCTATGGTCGGGTCATTTCGATAGGATCCAAAACGCCTTAAGTGAATAAGTTGAGCTAAATCTAATTGAGCTCGGGCTAGGGCCGAGTTTACAAATAGTGCGAGTAGAAGGACGAAGTAAAAATAGCTTCGCATTTTCACGAAATATCCAAAAATGCTCGAAAAATGC
Source organism: Megalothorax incertus (assembly GCA_036507255.1). NCBI lineage: Eukaryota > Metazoa > Arthropoda > Collembola > Neelipleona > Neelidae > Megalothorax > Megalothorax incertus. The sequence continues at coordinate 17,621 of JAAZTK010000481.1, forward strand.
AAGAATATACGCCAGAGAACCTGTTGATCCCGACAAGTTAAGCTAAATAGCCCTCCGGAAGTACTCCGGAACCTGGCCTTGACAACCTTTTTCCAAAATTGATTAAACACGCGTTATTTCCCCCCTTAAACAAAAGGGATATAATTTTGTAGAATTCATTTAAAAGTGTAGGCCCAGGTAGGTAGACCTTAAAAATTTTAATTAGCATATGCGAGTATACATAAATTAGGGTCAAACAGATCAGGATTAAATTATGAATTGCTGCAATCCTTGTCCTCCTTGCTATCAGCCCATTTGCGTCCAAAGGACTCGACCAATCAAGCCATCAATTAATACCTACGTCCCTTCTGATGCTCCCTTTGAAGGTAATCCGCAAATTAATTCATAAATTTCTTCCTCAAACTTCTAAATTATAAATATTTCAAGGGCTAACCGTCTACCGGGAGAATTACTTTCCAAAATGCACGGATAAGGCGCAATCTTTGAAGCCTTCCTCGACATTTGCACCTTCGTGTGCCCCTCTTGATGGCGTCTCCACATATAGGTAAGATTTATTGGATATAATATTCATTTTGATATTAAATTTAGAAATCATTTTTCATTATAGGGAGGCTTACAACTGCAAACCTTATAGTAAAAGAGATAAATTCGTGGTGGATACTGGTAGATTTGACCCAAGCTGTGCCCCAATGGAGGGTCTGAGCGTGTAATATGCTCTTAAAACTGTCAAATATTATTTTAAAAAATATTATACTTAAATTAACTGTATTTATCAAAGGTACCGAGATGCTTTCCGACCATTTTGTTCAGAAAAAGTACCCTCAATGAAGCCAGCCTCCACTTTTGAGCCAAGTTGTGGAGTTATTGAGGGGATTTCAACATACCGAGGATCATTTGTTCCTTATGGGGGTCGTGAATGTGCTTATGCTAAACAGACTGCTTTCAAGCCAAAGATGGAACCCTTTTCCGTAAGGATTCCCATTGAAATACTCTTTAGTATATGACCTTTGATATCTTTATAGCCAAGTTGTGCCCCAATGGAAGGACTTTCAATGTATCGATCCGAATTCTTTTGCAAACCCTCCGAGAAAACACCGAGCTTTAAGCCACAAATTCGGGCAAAATTCTCAGATGCCCCTTTTGCAGATCGGTCCACCTATAGGTAGAATTCCAGCCAATATCAATTGAATTTAAGCTTGATTTGTTCATTCAGGAATGATTTCCCTGCATTTACTTTTGATTGTGATCCATGTATGGCTTGCCCACCTTCAGGTCCTTCCGGAGGACAAATGAGTAAGTTTTAAAGACCCCAAATTGAAGAAAAAAAAGCTATATCTTTTTGCAATTACTTGTAGATGGGAAACAATACTTTTGCCACGACCCTTGCCCACCCCCAGAGTATGTCCAGATGGATAGCTGCAAGACGGTTGGATCTTGTGGGGACTGCTGATTTAATTTTAAGCCCAGGCATATTGAGATTTTTCCAAAATTGGACCAAATATTTTAAAAGTGGAAAAAATAATAGCTTTGTAAAAATGTTCCGTGCTTTATTAAGTCAATCAGATCGCCTCAAAACAATCAGTTGCAATCATCGAGTAATTAAATTAAATATTAAAGCTTGTCAATGTAAATTCGCAATATTGTAAAAAGATTGTAAATTGTGAATATAAATTGAAATGAAAGCAATTGCGAGAAAGATACTTGAATGATCTTTTAAAAAATTATTCGAAACTTTCTGTTATAAATTAGATCTACGGCGCTGCGCACTATTGGTAGGTACTAATTAGTACTTATTAGTATTTGTAAGATTATTGGGACTCAAGGTGGTGACCATTGAAGCTCCCGAATCTCCGGAGCTAGAACTTGAGGAATCCGTAGAGTTAGACCCACCCCCATCATCAGAAGTATCTGTAGAGTTGGCCAGGGCTGATTTGACTATTGGTATGTGATCCCCCTTTGGCTGGAATCTAAAAATGAAATTAATTATTAATTAGCTTAAAAATTTAGTAAGTTTTATTGTTTTCCTTACCCATTCTCATCTGCTACATATGATCTGATGGACAGAAATTCAAAAATTAATTAGAAATTAATTTTTTAAGATTTTAAAATTAATTCATACACGGAATATGTTTTTCCATCCGTTCCCACAAAAGAGTATGACCTTCAATTTGCAATAAAATCCAATTAATTTCTATTTTATTGTACTCCCAATTCTGGAAACCTTACCCTTGGATGACAACGCCTTCATTGGGCTTCCCAACATTAATAAGTCTTCCAGTCTGCTCTGATTTGGTGCCATCTGACAACTCGAAATCATACTTGAAGTTCCCATCTCCGGGTATACTTGACTCGCTCTTAATTATGGTCACATTCCCAGGCTGATGGCTTGTAGTATTACCATTGGTAGGTGGGGGATTAGCAGAAGCTGAAGGGGGAGGAGACCCTGAAGGAGGGGACTGAGCTTGAGGTTTTGCCCAAGTATTTCCGGCCAAAAATATGCAAAGGATCAACGCTGTTAAAAAATTGCGACCCTTAAAAAATGATTAAAAATTAAATGTATAGATCGGTGTTGTGCCGCTGGGGTTTGCTGGCTTACCATTTTTTTAATGAGGGACCTGGAGGAGTCTGTAGAGAGACTGAGGAGGTTGCAAATGCAAATGTAGTATTTATAGATAATTATAATAATTGAAGGCAGGGTTTCGTTAAAAGCATAATTGAACTGTTTGTATGCTAATTTATGTTTATTCCAGAGTTCATACGAGCAGAGATTACTCAATAAAAGAACATGTAGAGCTCTCCTTAAAACCCATTAAATCTTAAGGTCATCGGATTTGATGTAAATATTTGGGTAAATATCGAATTGGCATTAGAAAGGTGTTAATTTTGGAGAGAGTGAGTGATAATTCCCCGAATAACTTTATATTAACTCACCCCTCTCTCGGAATAAATGCATTCAC